>PITA01005041.1:0-62418 GCA_004023965.1 Spilogale gracilis | reverse complement strand
ATGCTTCAGCCTGGGACCCTCCCACCCTCCACCTCCGACTCTCTCCATCTCACCTTGGTGACTCCACTTCCACTTGGCAAGTCCACTCCAGGACTTCTTGGTGACTCCGGTGGAGGAAAACCGTGGCCTTGCAGAGCCCACTGGAGTCAGAGTGAAGGCCTCTCAGGAACCAGATGACCTTGAGCAAGCTTCAGAACCCTCTGAGCCTGGGCACCGTCATCTGTTAAAACCATGAAAACCATGAAAACCAACCAGGCTTAATCAAACTTACAAGCTGGTTCTGAGAATTGAATGAGTTAGCCTGTGTGAAGCTGCCTTGCCCTAAGAAAATATTTAATAAATACAAGTGTCCGTGGGGTAGGAGTGGGGGGACTCGTGGCAAGGAGAATGGTTATGGGACTGACAATCCCTGAGCACTTAAAACATGCTCCCTGCTACACTCAATCCTTTTCTTGTACTGTATTATCTTAGTTAAGCTTCCTAATACCGCTATAAAGTAGGGAAGATGTATCTCCCCATTTTGCAGGTAGAGAAACTGAGGCTCCAAGATGTTAAGCCTACTTCCTCAAGGTCGTAGTGATCAAAACTCTGATCCAGGGCCTAAGAGCTAAACATCTCAGATTCTCTGCGACAATCCTTACTTTCCCGCTATGACTATAGGGTCCTTCCCTAAAATATGCTCTCATTCTATCTTTGGGTTTTTGTTTCAATAAGCAAGACCGTCTTGAAGGGGGCTTCACATTGCCCACACGAATAGTTACTCCTCCTAAGTGTTCAGAACCTGTGGTCCTGTTTCTCCCTTACACTTCCCATGTATTATGTGTATATACACATCTGTCTCTGGCCCTGGGGGGACGCCCTTTGAGGCCACAGACAGAATCTTGTCTTATTTCTTTGTTTCTTTTTTGCCAAGTAACTATTACCCAAAGCACTTTGCATGCCAGGCTTTTGGAAAATGTTTGTTGATTTGAGGTGTGCGTTCGGTACTGTGAGTAGAGAGCATGACAGATCTGGGTCAGAATCCTTATTCCTACTGACTCTGTGACCCTGGGTAAGTCACTCAACCTCTCTGGGCCTCCCTCAGTTTCCTCAGCTCTAAAATGGGATAATAGTATCGACCACTGTGGTGTGTTGTGAGGATGAAATGAAAAAAAAAATGGACACAAATCACTCACACGGTGCCTGGCACGTATCACAGCCCCAGCAAATGGTCCATCTTGTGGTCCTGAGGGATGGAGACAGGCAAGGTGGATGGTAGTGACCGGGAAGACAGAGAGGTGGCACTGGGAGACGTGCAGAAACAAGGACGCTGCTAACGACCAAACTTGCTTACTTCGCAGGGCATGATGGAATGGAGAGAGATAAAAAGGAAGGAGATATTTTAAGGAAAGTTCAGTAAAATGGAGAGGAGCCAACAAAATGAGTATAAGCTGCTGGGATGAAGGGGGATGGAATTGGCTAGAAGCAAGACAAGTCCACAGTCCGGGTTCAGAGACTCTGTCCAGGGTAAAAGGAGGGGCCTGGGGAAGGGAGAGACAGGCCTACCCGAAAGAAGAATAGGTTGGCGGCTGAAGGGTTGGTGGCTGGAGGGTGACGTCACAAACTAAGGCGGCTGTGGAAGGAGCAGTCTCTGTCTCCATCCAAAAGGAGGATCCGAAAGCCAAAAAGGATGAATAATCCAGGCTTTGGGCTCAAGGCGGCAGGCAGCTGTTGTTCATTTAGGGCTTGATGAAGGCTTAACTGAGCTTCTCCAGCAAGTTTAAGAAATGCCCTTGGAACGCAGCTTGACCTGAGACGTCTTAGGCTAAAGCCTGACCCTCACTGAGGACGAACCTCCCCTCCCCCCCGCCGCCCAAGGTGGGAGCAGAGAGTAAGGGAAGTGAAGGTGCCCAGACCCCCTGGGCCAGTCTGGAGAGCTGTCCCCCGACTCCGACCCCCAGCTCTCAGCCCTGGGGTGAGGCCGTGGAGAGTTGGCAGACTGCGAGGCAGGCCTTCTGCTGCCAGTGCGCTGGGCCTGTTTGTCGACTCAAGCAGGGTCTTACTAAGCTTCAAATCTAATCTCTGCAACTTAAATCCAAATTTGCTGACACAGCGAGTAGAGGCACGGAGGGTTCTACCTGCAAGAGGTTGGGGGAGGGAGGAAGGCCCCTTTTCCTAATGTAGAAACATGAGGCTGCTCTCCCCTGGAGCTCCTGTGCCTCCCTGTGCCCATCACTCAGCTGTTTCTCCACAAGGACACGGGAAGAAGCTTGCCAAGCGGCAGGAGCTGGCTACTCCCCGGCCTGAGGGGCAGAAGTGGTCCTCCTGGCCCCGGGACGAGTGGGAGTGTCCGAAGCGATTTGCGAACTAACTTGAAAGGTGACATGGGCAGGGCAGTGGCTAGGGTGGCACACGCTCCTTCCTCTGCAGAGCCTTGAGGCAGACGTGCCCTATCAACCGGAATAGTGCCATGAGCCAGGAGCCCAGGGGGCCTCTCCAGCCACATGGGAAGAGGCCCTGTGACAGGAAGTGTGCCTGCGCCAGTGCACCTGGTCTCCAGGCTGCTCCCACTCTAACAAAGGCCCCAGGGTTCGTGGGGGCAAGGTTCTGTTCTTCACACTCCTTTGGGATGCAGGGGGGGGCCCTCTTTTGCCATCTTCAGCACAAGGCAGCCCTGCCTTCCAAACTCTGGCTGATGGGGAAAGAATATGGAGATTGCACCTGGGCCCTCTTTATATAAGGTCACATCTGGAAGTGGCCACATCGCCTCATCGCCACTGGCCACACTTCATTCCCAAGGACACAGCCACATGGCGAGGGAGGCTGGGAAATGAAGCCTCGCTGTGTGCCCAGGAGAGGCAAGATGGATTTGGTGATGCCCGCAGTGTCTGCCTCATGCCCCAAATCACGCAGGACATTTGGTGATTGAGGTTTGGAAGAGGCCCCTGCAAAATAAACAGATGGAAGAGATGTGGAGGGCTTGGGACAACATCCCACCTTTGGGTAGCCTTAACAGGTGTCCCCTTCTTCGCTTCAGGAGCAAGGGGCCCGAGGGGAAGACTGGGTAAGGGAGTCAGATAAGTCATGGTTTGGAACATTAAAAGTAGTGGGAAGCTCTTTGCCTGGAGAAATGGGTGTTCTGGAGGCCTGTCGAATGCTCTGAAGAGAGGGCAAGTGGCTGGTCCCTCAAGGAAAAGTCTGGACTCAGATGAGCCTACAGGGAGGCTTAGGTCCTGCGCGGGTGACACACCCACCACTGTGATGCTTCCACAAAGATGGGAAGAGGAGCCAGGGAGCCAGAGCCTGGGAGGAGGGGCCAACTTGGAGGTTAGCGGGAAAGAGGGGAACCGCTGCTCAAGAAGGTCAGGCCACAGTGGGAGAGCAGGGATCCCCCAGCATCTGAGGAGAGGGGCACAGAGAGGGGAGAAAGGGCAGAGAACAGGGAGAGGGGAAATAACAGTGTATGGAGTGTGGCTCTTTATTCAAATGCTGATATCGTGACTTTTGAATGTCGCAGAGCTATCCAATAGAATTTTCTGTGATGATGGACATTTCTGTCCACATTGTCCAACACACTAACCACCAGCCACACATGGCTGCGGAACACACAAGGTATAGCTAGTGCGGCCAAGGAACAAGTGTTTCCAATGTATTAATTTTAACTAATTTAGATTTAAATAGCCACGGGTGCCTAGCGTGCATATTTTCAGCTCAGGAGAAGTAGGGTGTGGGCTGTCAATAACTTGAATGGGATCTGCTCATTCAACCTGTTGCTGGGCCCCCAGCTCCATCCCAACCTTGCCCCATAGCTGAGGCCTGGCTGCGGGGAGGGCAGTCTAGCTCCATCCTGGGGTTTGGGTGAATTTCAGCTTCTGAGATTCTTGTTAGCTTTCATCCCTGTGGGTCCAGGAGCCTGGCGGGCACAGCAAGGCATACGGAAGAGGGAGGAGTCAGAGTGCTGGGCGGCGAGGAGGCATTGCCAAATCTCTGTGGTCCTAATTCTGGAGCTCCGGAAAGGGCTTGAACCCTGTGTTCTCGGCCCTTAGTGTCAAGACGTCGGGCTGTGGTCACCGCTACTCCACCGGGGGAGGGTCTGAGCTGCTGAGGCCTGGCCAGTGTGTTCTGGAAGATCTTGGGGCTGTGCCGCAGCTTGAGGCGGAGACGTGTAATTGTAGCTGCCACTCACCTGCTCCGTGCCCAGACTCTCTAACGGTGAATGCTTTGATGCCTGTTATTCTCCTGCCTCCTTGCTTCATTTTAAGCCATCGGCACTTTGTGCCTTGAGAGCACATCCCCTCCCCTGGTTCCCAGGCCAGGTGAACCAGTTTTTCTTCGAAGCCTGTTGCCTGCCATCCTCTCATTTCAAAATATTAAAGAAATCATCACTAGATATGACCGTGTCTGTCCTCGAGGGACACACCCAGGTCCAGGGCTGCCTTGCCAGTGCTCAGAGCCACTGGAGTCCCTGGGGTCTTCTCTACCTTCAAGGCTGCCCCTGTTCACCTCTTGGCACAGACTCTAAGCTAGGGGGGCGGGACCTGCCTCCATCCCTGCTCTCCTCTCTCAGCATCACATCATGCTTTCTCCTCTTCATCTCTACTCTCCTTGCCTCTGGGGAGAGCCAGATTCATCTCTGGTGCTGATGACAAGTTTGGCTGGTCCCAGAAATGATATTTGAAGGTGGTAAGATGGAGTTTATAAGAAAGAATGGAGCATAGTGTGGCTTCAGGGCCATGAACTGGAGTCGAGGGACAGGGTTCTGGTCACTTTCTGCCCCTGTACCCGAGGCTCCACTTTTCCTTGGGCCCAAGTTTTCTCCCAGCTTCGAAGGCTGCCCACTCCATGTGCCTGAAATGAAGCCATCCCCAAGTCCGGCTCAAGCCCTGCCTGAGTCCCCTACCTCTGATCTCCCCAGGCTTCCCAGGCCTTCTTAAAAGAGGCACCAGGAAACTCTTCATAAAGGGCAAAGCTAAGCCATCTTACCCTGTGTCACATCTTCCAGTGGGCCCTCTGTGGCTCCCCAGTAAAGGACAGACTCCTTAGCATGACTCAGGAGGTATGTCATAACCTCCCCCTCTTCTTCAGCCCCATACTCTAACCAGGCCAGGGGGCTCCCTTTCTTTTTCCCTGTAGTTCATGCATGAAGTCTAATGGTCTGATGGATGTCCTATCCCTCTGGGTATAGCCAAGACTATTCACCATCCCCTGTGAGCCAGCTCCAAGTCTGTCATTTCTCTTCTGTTTGCAGAATGCCCTCGCTGTATACCTCCTTTTGGATCTGCTCAGACACACCACCTCTGTGAGATATTCCTTGTCTCCCTCCTGCCCGGCAGTTGGTAGTGGTCTCTCTGCGTTCCACCGGAGCATGTATGTGAAGCTTTGCCGTTCATGCCCACCCCAACTCTGAGCACCAGCATTCGGTTGGGCTCATTCGTGCCAGCCTGGCTGCCGGCCTTAGGAGGCTTTCTCCCAGCCTGAAGCCAGGCTGCGGTTCCCAGCTCCGAGCTGACAGGCGGACAATGGACGAAGACCTGCAGTCTCTACAGCTTATCAAGTGCCCTTCACTCACGGTCTGTACTGAATGCTGACGTTTCCCATGCATGGCTCCACCCCCAGCCCTCTCCTGAGAAGGCTGGAGACCCAGGTGGGCTGATGTAGTCCCTTTCGCAGCGCAGATGCTCCATAAATATTTACCAGATGATTAACTCCCAGCGCTCAGCTCTTAGGATGAAGCCGATTCGATTAAGTTGGTTTGCTGTTGTTTGATTCTCTGTTGTCTTCTGGTCTACAGGGAAGTACAAAGGGTGGTCTTAGGGACAACGGATGTAAGCTGCCACTTCCTCCCTACCCACCGCCCCCGTTATGAGTCTAGAGTCAGCGATTTCCGAGCTGGGCCAGCAGGCTCTCCCCCATCTCTGGACTGCTCTCTTGGGACCGGCTTCCCACAACCTCCCCCGTCCCTGGGAGCAGCCAAGATGTCTTATTCACGGCTGCTCCTTCTGTGCAGGCCTCGGGTGATGGCTGCTTTTCCACCGCTCTGCCACTCGCTCAGACGGGGCCCTGCCAACTCCCCTCCTCCACACGCCTGATGGTGCACCTGGCTGGCTTCTCAGCCTCCACTTGGGATTGCTTTCTGCTGCTCCAAGGCGGGCTGCTTCCCCTCTCCTCCTGGGGAGGGACCCTCCAGGTGCCTGGGCCATCACCCCTTAGTCACTGCTCTCCTTGCGGCTGGCCTCCCCTCTGGGTATAGCTCCTACGGCCCTGCTCCAGCTGTCTTCAGCACGACCCCACTTGCCTTCGAGAGCCTTAAGGGCCCTGTAGGCTTTACCGCCCCCAACCGTGCTGCGGATTCCTTGAAAGTAGGCTCCAAGACTAAGCACGGCTTTGCAACCCCACACGATCTCCACTTGCTCCTGTAGGACTTGGCCCACGATAAGTGTTCATGCCTCTTTATTGATCGCTTAGAAGCGGAGGCTCATTAAGGGGTTTGTGAAACTTGGGATCTCTTCCATTAGGACAATGGAACTTTGGATCCATTAGGACAGTGTTCTCCAAGGTGTGTGCTGCAGAGAGCAGGATATTCGTAGGTGTTCTAGGATTAGAGGCTTATGATCAACTAGGACACATTTCTTAGAGCCTTTAAAATTGTAACGTACATTGTGATTTTCCAAAAAAACAGAAAGACGTGGAGGCTCATATGCCATGGACGAGGACCTGCATGCACAGTCCTGAGGACAGGTGCTCAGGATGGTAGAACACAGCTACTTATGGCAGGTGAAGTACACAAGGTGAAGGTTAAGGTAAAGACTAGGGTAAGGTCAGCAAGCAAAGCCAGGTTCAAAAAGATGCACTGTGGAAACAGGCTCACACAGCTAACCCCAGATGGGGGACCCACTAGGTGAGGGGAGCATGAGTCTCCTCACTCACATGGCCTTATCTCCCCCCAATCCCAGGGGGAGGTGGGCTGTCATCAACAGCTTAACCAATAAATCTTCACTTGAACCACCATAGCCCTGAACCCCATAGCCAGATTCCAGGGACAGAATTTCTAACTAAGCTGCAGATCTAAGAATTTTCTAAGCCAGGACTTATAAGCCATATAGGGGGCTTTCTTGAGGCTAGACTGGCCACAGCCAAACATGTTCAGCCAAGAATGCCTTCTTTTTCCCCTTGTATACCTCATAGGAGTGATGCGTCTAGGAGCACACATTGATAAATGTGCCTTAGAAACACTACTAGCCTGTCTCACCATCAGGGAGGAAGCAGCAGGCAAATACCATTGGTGTTTTGTGATCCTTTTGTTTATAAAGCACCTCTAGGCACCAGTCTCACACGTGACTCTCCCAACCTTCCTCTGCAAGACTAGACTGACTTGGCCACTGTCCCCATTGTACAGATGAGAGAAGGCAGAGAGAGAGCGCTGGTGGAGAGCCCTGAGACAGGCGTTTAACATTCTGCTCTGCTGGCTACTCTTCGTGGGATATGTATCTCTGAGATGAGAACATCAGTCTCACAAGGTTACGGACAGGATGAAATGAAAATGTGTGCTAGAGCATGGTGTAAAAGCCCTTAGTGCAAGCATACTTACTGGATCCATGCTGTGTGGCTTTCCCTGATGAGTAGCTACCATTCACTGGAGCCCATACATAGTTCTTGGCACTTTCTATATGCTATTTAATGTGATTTTCTTTAAAAAAGATTTTATTTACTTATTTGACAGAGAGAGAGAGAGAGAGAGCAGGAACACAAGCAAAGGGAATGGAAGAGGGAGAAACAGGCTTCCCACTGAGCAGGGAGCCTGATGTGGGGCTTGATGTGGGGCTCGATCCCAGGACTCCGGGATCATGACCTGAGCTGAAGACAGACATTTAACGACTGAGCCACTCAGATGCCCCTATTTAACGTGATCTTCACAATAATCTCGTGGAGTTGCTTATTATAATCCCCATCCTATAGATGAGGAAACTGACATTCAGAGATTTGAAATTTGCCCAACTTTACATACCTAAAGTGACAGTCAGAAAGCTTGAACTCAGTCTCATCACAAGAAAAAAAAATTCTGTTAAAAAAAATTCTGTAACTATGGTGGGTGATGGATGTTAATTAGACTTATTGCAGTGATCATTTTGTAATATACTAATATAAAGTCATTATGTTGTACATGTGAAACTGATATAATGTTGTATGTCAATTATAACCTAATAAAAGATCTCCCAAAACAAAAAACAGAAAACTTGAGCCCAGAGCCAAATCCAAAACCTCTGTTCCACGCTCTTCAATGTTAAGGGTTAAGATGCTACCTCTAAAAAAAACTGTAGGGACACCTGGCTGGCTCAATTAATGGGGCATGTGATGCTGGATCTCAGGGTTGTGAGTTCGAGTCCCATGTTGGATGTAGAGAAGGCAACTTGCCTCTACAAGTTACTGGTGTCATAAGTCTCCTTCCTCTCTGTCTCCGGTTTCCCTCCTTCGGAAAGCAAAGGAAATTGCCACTATTTCCCAAGGCTATTGCAAGAAGTCAATTGATCTAGAATATGCGAAAGCAGCTCCCAGTGTCTGGCACTTGGCAGACATTCAATACTTGTAGCTGAATGAGATTCTTTGTAGCTTATCATCTAACAACGGCAGCATGAACATGCTGGAGATACACTGATTTTTAGCCCTAAACATAATACCAGAGATGACATCAGGACTCATTTTTATAATCGTGTTTTAAAATCAGGTGGTAAGACACAAGGGCAGAAGCAGGTAAAATACGTAGGGGTTAGGGGTATCTCCCAGCCTGGTCAAATCCACTTACTGGCTTTGGGCCCTTGGGAAAGTTAGCCTCTCCACGGTCTCTGAAATGACGGGGTACTTGTGGGGATTCATGAATACGAGCAAAGCCCTTAGTACATTGACAGGCACAGGGGTGAGTGTTCTATAAGCCCCACTCCTGTCCCCTGCCAGCTGTCTTTCTCTTTTCTGAATCCTTGTAACTCATAAATGCCCAAGACAGGTTTGGATAATTTTCATGTTTTTTTTTTTTTTTTAAAGATTTTATTTATTTATCTGACAGAGAGAAACACAGCTAGAGAGGGAACACAAGCAGGGGGACTGAGAGAGGGAGAAGCAGGCTTCCTGTCGAGCAGGGAGCCCGATGCGGGGCTCGATCCCAGGTCTCCGAGATCATGACCTGAGCCGAAGGTTTTTTTTTTTTTTTTAAATGTGTACATGGTTTAGCACTCCTCCTAGATCTAAGCAATCCGAGGGCAGGATGCTGTCTGCTTCAGACCGCACAGGGCTCGCACCAGAGTAGGCTCTCCAGCAGTGCTTGCAGAAGCAAGGAAAACCAGGGAATTAGGACACAGGCCAGGAGGCTGGTTCTGAGCGGCACCGGGGCTGTTGTGCTTACCCACCCGTGCAACCCCATGGCTGGCAGAGCCCCTTCGCTACGCTGGTGCCCTGGGTTTCTCTGCTCTTGTCCTGGCTACAGGGGTCCCAAAAGAGTACCTGTGCTCTGGAGAGGCTGGCTGAGGCCCCAGGGGTCCCCATAAGCCCTTTGGCTAACCAGGCATCCGGCACCTGAGCCCACAGACCTGCCCGATGGGCAGGCAGATTAAATGCTCGAAAGCACCTAGGCGCTGGGGTATTGCGATGTAAGAAAGGGCTCCCACCTCCCACTGTCTGAAAGCCCACCATGGCTCTCCAGGCACCCTCTGGGGCGCACCTCTGAGAGGATGAGAGCAGGAAGTCATTAGCTACAAAGCTCTCTGCAGCTCAGGGTAGGAAAAAGTAATCAAGGCCCCAAGGGCCCAGGATGGGGCCGAGGAAAGAAGGCACATTTCTGGAGCCTGGGGAGAAGGATTGTTCTCTCTCCTCTCTAGGGTCCTGGTAGTTAGGGTCTGGCTTACAGGATACCAGAGGGGAAGGAGCCCCAGAGATCTCAGTACCCAACCCTTCCAGGGAAATGACCAGAGATGACACACTACAATTCCTCACATCTGTTCTGGGCTCATTCCCCACTCCTGTCTTCCCTTTATTTTCCCAACCCCCTCCACTGATGCTCAATGCATGGGCCATCCTCCCAGGAGGCTCCCTGGCATGACTGCCCAAGCTTGGGTTCTGGGAACAGTCAGACCTGATTTCAAATGTAAACTCTGCCAATTACTGTCCGTGTGATGCTGGCCAAGTTCCCTAACCCCTCTGGGCTTCCACTTCCAATATTACTAATTTCTCGATACTGTTGAAATTGATGAGTGTCAGTTACATCCATCGTCTCCAATGTGCCTAGCACATGGTAAGTGTTCAGCAAATTATTATTGGAGGGCTACCGTTCCTGGTCTAGGCATACTGTTCGGTTCCCCTTTCCCTCTGTTTTTATCCAACTGATGCCAGCCAGAGTCACAAGGCATCAGATCACCCGGGTGGGGATGAGAAAGCAGGACAGTCCTTTTTGGTGTCTGGGTGACCCGGTGGAGGAGGGCCAGGGAGAGCCATAGGCTCAGTGCTCCAATGAAGTTCATGTCTATGCACTTGTGCTGGGCAAGGACATTTGCCGGCCAAGCCAAGCCATCCTCCCCCATCCTGCCCCTCCCCCAGACTCATCCTCTCTGGATTAGCCATCACTTCTTCTCTCAGACCCTGCTTTGCCCTTCTCCAGTAAGACCTTGGGGTCTGAGTAGTGGCATTGGATGCATGACTGGAGAAAAAATACTGAAGTACTGACTTCAGTAATAATCAACCATAATAGCAAACTTTTGAGGGCTCTTTGCCTGGCATACTGTGTGCCCATTGCTTTGTGTCATTATCACAACCCCGAGAAAGTTGCTTCTATTCCCATTTTATAGATGAAGACACCGAGGCTCAGAGAGATCCAGAAACGTTTCTAAGGTCCCATGGTTAACAAGTAGGGAGGAATATGGGATTTGTCTTCATCTGACTCCAAGGCTCACCTGCCACGAGCCCAATACATCAGTACGCACCTGAACTTACATAATTTCTAATCCTCATTGCAACCTTATAAATTGGATAGTCCCTTTTACTATTAAGAAAATAAAGCTATGGGGTGCCTGACTGGCTCAGCTGGAGGACCCTGTGACTCCTGATCTTGGAATCCTGAGTGCGAACCCCACGTTAGGTATAGAGATTACTTAAATAAATAAATAAATATTTTTAAAAAATATTTATTTTTTAAAAATTAGAAAGGTAAGTGACTTATAAGGTCACACAGCTGGTCGCTGTGGATCCAGGGCCCGGATCGTAAGCCTGTGTTTTGTTTTGTTTTGTTTTTTACCATTCTACTTTACCCTGGCACCCCAGATTCATTAGAGTATAAACAGGGGAGTCTGAAGGGAAGGGAAGGGGACTTTGATACGCACCTTGTGTCGGGGTGGTTCTTTCACACAAGGCACCTCATTTAATCCTCACAGCAGTTCCATTAAGAGGGTGTAATTAGTCTCAAGAAGAAAAGCAGGCTCAGAGAGATCAAGTGACTATGCAAGGTCACAGAGCTAGAAGCCATAAATCAGGATTCCTATTGACCCCTGGCTCCCAAGGATTTGCTTTTCCTCCTGGGTATACCATCCGCAGCACTCCCCCAGCTGGCTTTGTGATTTTGCTTGGTTCCCAACCCAAGACCCTTTTTCCACTGCTCGGTGCTTGAGGAGACTGACCTCTGGAGATGGTATCACAGGGCTCCCTGGGGCCTGCCTTCCAGTTTGAGTCAGATGAACAGGAAGCTTTAGCAGAAGCCATGAGAAAGAGGTTGGGGTATTTGTCCTGTTCACTCCTTCCCGGCCCTGCTTTAATTCTAGGACAATGGCTCCTTCCGGTGGCCCCCTCACAGGCCTCTCCTGGGCCAGAGAGCACCATTTGGCCCAGCACCCCTTCAGGCCTGGTGTTGGCCTTAGCTTCCTGCCATGGCTCCTCTCCAGCTACCTCACCACTGCTTGCTGATTCTCTTAATGTTGTCTCACCTCTGCAAACAGTCCCTCTGTTCACTTAACATTGACTGTCCCAGCTGAGTGTCCTATTTCCTGCTGGGGGCCTGACCAAGCCTCCCGGCATCCAGTGGAGGCTGCTCCTCTTGGGCTTATATGGAAGGAGGCCAATGGCTTCTCGCTGGCAAGACAGATCCAGGGCTTTCCCCCAACCAGTCGGTGGATAGACGGGATAGTGGCCAGGGCCTTGGGGTGGGCTCCTGCTGCTGTCCTTGCCCCCATCGGTCTGGAGCTGCACCCTGGGGCGGCTCAGCCTCTTCACGTTCTCATCTTTCACAAGTGGGGCTCAGCTAAAAGTTCTTGTCGCTCCTTCCTGGTCCCCAGCACCCAAAGCCTGTAAGTTGCCACCCAGAGGGGACAAAGGTCTTGCTGCCCCTGCACAGCAAGGCAATGGTGTAAGGACTTGGACTCCTGGATCTTAAATCCGTTGATGGTTCTCTGCTTTCTTCCTTCACAGCTCCATAAATATTTCATCAGTGGTGAGTCAAAATAATCACCCCCTTCCGTGTCGTCCCAGACAGCTCACACCCTAGAAACCGTCACTGCTTTTTGACACATTCTGCCTCTTCACCTCCCCAGGTCCTCATCCTCCCACCAGCCTCTGGCTTTCCTCCCACGAGAGAGCTGGGGGAAAGC
The DNA here is from genome assembly GCA_004023965.1 of Spilogale gracilis. NCBI lineage: Eukaryota > Metazoa > Chordata > Mammalia > Carnivora > Mephitidae > Spilogale > Spilogale gracilis. The sequence goes on along the minus strand of PITA01005041.1, from coordinate 49,822 downwards.
CCCCAACTCCCAGGTACTGGGGAGAAGCTCCGGGGGAAAGAAGAAGACTGACCTTCGAGTAGAGAAGGGCACATGGAGCTCCCTGTCTTCTTAAATACCAAGAGAAGACAAAAGGGATGCCCCAGGAGGTCAGCCGTCTTCTGGGAAAGAAACACCTTCATTGATTTCATGGACCCCCGCTGGGCAAGCAAGTTCTTTGGACGCGAGCTGAAGCCAATCCTCACGCTGGGTTATGAATGCTAAGCTGCCATCCCTCCTACTTGGCAGATCTGGAGAAAGAGCTGGGGGTAGAGAGGGGGCCAGAGTGCAGAGGGGGAAAGTGCAGTGGGCGGGAGGCAGAGCATGGAGACCTGGTGAGGGGGTTATGCCCTTGACCCTCCTGGGAGGCAAAGAGAAAAGCCCTTGGGGGACTGAGAGGTGGGCAGCCCCATGTGCGCGGAAGGAAAACGTAGCTTCCTCATCGCCTCTTGACCCTGCGCTCAAAGCAAACTCTCTTTCCTGCTTATGCATGAGGAGGCCATGGGCTGGAGAGCAGCCCCAGCAGCTTACCTAGGAAGCCCCTGGGAGTGAGTGGCAGGAAAGAGCCTGGAGTAGGGAAGAGGAGCAGGAGAGCTCAGCGCCTGTGACCCCAGGGAAGGGAACCGACAGCTGGGAACTGAGGCAGACTGGTCTAAGGGCAGGGCCTGGTGGGAGAAGGTGCTGGCAGAGGGCAGATGGGGTGAGACCAACAGCGGGAGCTGAGCTCCAGGTGTAAGAGGGGGGCACTGCTCTTGCGTTCCTTTTGGGCTTTTGCTGTTTAATCGAGTGACTCCTCGCCTGGGACAACTCACAGAGTTTCTCTGGCTGGCACTAGCGAGGTCACTTAATTGCCTTAAGATTATGCTTGGGGTTTTTCCTTCTGAATTTCCTCAGATGGCCCAGCTTTACTCTGACCATCGTTTTAGTTCTGCCACCTAATATCCCAGAGGTCCCCGGAAGTTCTCCCCTTTCTGAAAGCCTCAGGGCGGGCCTCACCTCTGCAAGGCTGGGCCAGGCCTGGGAAGACCCTCTGCTGGGCTGGCACAGAGCCGCTTGCCCCCTCCCCACCACGTGCCCTCTTCCCTAGAACATGCAGACTCTCCATCTGAAATGCCACCAAATGGAGAGAGGGAACGGTCATTCTCGGAAGACCGTGTAGGTGGCTCATTAAGCATTGGATTTAAAAAGCAGACTTGAGGGAGGGTGAATGGCCTTGCATTTAGGGTGAATTTGTTTTGCAGGGAACATTCATCCTCTGAGAGAGAGTCAGATCTGACAAGTCCCTGTAACCACTTGAGGCTTCTTGGCCTCCACAACCTTCATTTCAAACTGGCCGATGTCTAGCTACCACCTGCCTTTCAACCTTGTCCCTAAACCCATCATTCTTCCTCAAGACCTTCAGCCCTAACTCCCTCTGAACTTCTCGGCCCCTCTGACCTCTCTCCTCTCCCGACCCCATCTCCACTCCTCGGTCTACCATTTGCCCGTAACTTCACCTGCCTCTGTGGTCTGGCCCGGTGTGAGATTCCCCAGGGCCTGCCATCACAAGGTACCACAGGCTGGGAAATCTATTATCACACAGTTCTGGAGGCCAGAAGTTCAAAATCAAGGTGTTGGCAGAGCTGTGCTCACTCTGAAGGCCCTGCGGGGGAATCTTCCCTTCCTCTTCTGGCTCCTGGTGGCTCTTCCTTACCTTGTGGTGGCGACACTCTGGTCCCTGCCTCCATCTTCACGTGGCCTTCTTCCCTCTGTATCTGTGTCCTTTTGTGTGTGTCTCTCTCTTTTTTTAAAAGATTTTATTTATTTATTTGACAGAGAGAAACAGAGCCAGAGAGGGAACATAGCAGGAGGAGTAGGAGAGGGAGAAGCAGGCTTCCTGCTGAGCAGGGAGGCCGATGCAGGGCTTGATCCCGGGACTCCGGGACCATGAGCTGAACCGAAGGCAGACGCTCAATGACTGAGCCACCCAGGAGCCCCAACCTTTTGTGTCTCTTATAACGATGCCAGTCACTGGACTGAGGGCCCACCCTAACCCAGTACAGTCTCATCTCAATTTTTACCTGAATTACTTCTGCAAAGACTCTATTTCCAAACAAGGTCACATCCGGAGGTTCTGGGTGGACGTGAATTTTGGGAGGACACCATTTAACCCACTACAGAGTCCTTTTATCCTGCCACTGCCTCTCCCTTTCAGATCCCCCATCCTGGCTCATGACTGCAGTCAGCATCTCCCTTTCGACCTGGCAGCAGCAGAGCCCCACTCTTAGACCCTCCCTGCTTTCTGGAGGCTCCTCAGCCAAAAGAAGCCCACCCATAGCTTCTTCCCACCTTCCCTCAGGAACCAGGCCAACTGGGAGATAATGGAGATCAGGGTGCAGGAGCTCCCTGACTTCCAACCCTACAAATGTATCCATATTTTTATCCTTCTCACCTTCCTTCCAGCCCAGTAAGGCCATGGGTGTCCCTCTATTTCTTGGAGGTGTGTTCAGATCCTCAAAACAATTGTCTGAACTACAGCAAATTTTCCAGACTGTATTTTTCTGCTTCCAGATTCATCCCACTCCTGTCTCTCCTCTCCACTCTGCTGCCCAAGCTATTCATTCATTCGTTCATTCATTCATTCACTCACTGGTCGAGCTCCTACCATGAGCCAGGCATTAGGCTTGCCCTAGGCACCTTTCTGAACTCATTTCCTACAACCAATGAGCTCACTGCCTTCTCAGAGCTGACAGGCGAGAAAGAGCTGTGCTGGGGGAAAATGTCCATATTCTTCAGGTCACGGGTGGCCCCCTTCACATCGAGCCCTAGCCTTCCTTTGACCTCTGTCTCCCACAGCCCACATCCCTAGCCAGGCCACGACGCTCCCATGCCGTGGTGCTTTTCCTCTGACCAAAATGCCTCCGCCTCCCGTCTGCCAAAAATCTCCTAGTCATCCTTAAAGATTTGGTTCTAATACTACCATTTTGTAGGAGCCTTCCTCACAATCCTGGACCCCCTCTTTCTTTCTTTTTTTATTTTTGTCACATAACGCCTATTGCATGAATCATACTGCCTTGCGATGACTTGTTTACACGCCTGTCTCTCATTTTGCTTGAAGTCAAGGACAATATTTTATTCATTTTTATGTCATCTGTGTGTGGAATATGGAGACATTTAATAAATATTTGAATGTTTAATAAAGGAGGGGGCAGAAGACTCCGTTCAGCTGGAGGCAGAAACTGCCCGAAGAGTTGGAAGCAACCCACCTTACTCCACCCTGCACCTGACCTCGCTGTGCCTTCTGCTGGGTCACACACTACAGAAGAGTGCCCACGGAGGTAATGCAGGGGCGAGGGGCTGCATGGACCCCCCAAAACCCACATGCTAAAGTCCTGACCCCCAGTACCTCAGAATATGATCTCATTTGGAAATAGGGTCATGGTACCATGGTTAGTCAAGACAAGGTCATCCCAGAGTCGGATGGGCCCTTAATCCACTAGGACTGATGTCTTTAGAGGAAGGAGAAACTCTGACACAGACCCACACACAAGAAGGACACCTTGTAAATGAAGGCAGACACCGGGCTGATGCTCCCCCGTGTCATGGAACACCAGAGATCACCAGCAAGCCAGCCCTATGCATGCCCCCATCTCGAACTCCTGGCCTCCACAGTGAGACCATACATTTCTGTGGTTTCAGTCATTCAGGTTAGGGCACTTTATTATGACAGACTTAGGAGGCTCATGCAGGAGATAAACATGCTCACGGAAAACAGGAGCTTTCCCTCGCAGAGCAAGGTCCTTCGTCCTTCATACCCTTGTGCTATCCTCACACAAGCCTGTGAGGAAGGCTTCTCAGCTGTTCTTATCCCCACCATGTAGATTAAAAAACAAACAAACAAACAAAAAATGCTAAAGCTCAAGAGGGGCAAAGTAATTTGACTTACAGCTTTCCCTCTGTTTTTCATGGGCAGAGGTGGACTTCAGTTTCGGTCTTTATCCACAGCCACATTGGGCAGCCTTGAGGCAGCTCTGTGAGGTCCAACATGTCAGATGGCTTGTGAAGTTACTGGCATGAAGGCCTATTATACCTCAGGGTCATGTCTCCCCAGACCCCCCACCATTCCCTCGGGTCCAGTGACCCAAAGGAACCATGTTTCTTTTCTTTTCTTTTCCCTTCCTCCCTCCCTCCCTCCCTCCCTCCCTCCCTTCCTTCCTTCCTTCCTTCCTTCCTTCCTTCCTTCCTTCTTTCCTTCCTTTCTCCCTTTCTTTCTTCTTTCTTTCTCATTATTTCTTTTCTCCTTCTCCTCCTCCTTCTTCTTCCTCTTCTTTCTTCTTCTTCCTCTTCTCCTTCTTTCTCCTTCTTCTTTAAAGATTTATTTATTTATTTTACAGAGAGAGAGAAAGAGGGCACAAGCATGAGCAGGAGAGGCTGAGGAAGAAGGAGAGAGAATCTCAAGCAGACTCTGCACTGAACGAGGAGCCCCACATGGGACTTGATCTCACGAGCCTGAGATCACGACCTGAGCCAAAACCAAGAGTCGGACACTTAATCGGCTGTGCCATCCATGCCCTCTTTGAAGGAACCTCCCTTCTAAAGCTGCCACCACCCACTCTCATCCCCTGGGACTGTCCTCCCCACCCCACTGGCTGTAGAGAGCCCGCCTTCCCAGTGCCACCTTCCTGTCACCCCAAAAGGGCACACAGGACGTTCTCCTTGTAAGGGTTTACTGTGGATCACTGCAGGGAGGCGAGAGTGGAGGGGGTTGTGGGGGGCATTGAGGGGGTGGTGATAAAAGTAAAACCCATGGAGTTGCTTCAGAGTCTTGAATTTTCCTGACACTCAGGTTCCTAATTTTGTTGTTGGACTGACAACAGCAATCCCCCATCCCCCTCTCCACCTGCCATGGAATTTGGGTTTTATTTGTTAGTGTGGGCCCCATCAAGCCTACCTTTTTTTAAAAAAATATTTTATTTATTTGATAGAGAGAAACACAGCCAGAGAGGGAACACAAGCAGGGAGAGTGAAAGAGGGGAGAAGTAGGCTTCCCCTGAGCAGGGAGCCCGATGTGGGGCTCGATCCCGGGTCTCCAGGATCATGACCTGAACTGAAGGCAGTTGCTCAACCAACTGAGCCACCCAGGTGCCCCAAGCCTACTTTTTTTATGAAGACAGAATGAAGATACCATTGGGCAGACCACCAGGTGCCCGTCAGCACTGCTCATATAGCCACCTGTCCAAAAGGACATGGGATTTCTGGGGCTTTCCAGAATGGGTCATACTCATCTCACCTGTGTCTCTGGAATTCTCCATACACCACCTGGAATCACAGCAGCTTGATGAGATCCAAAATTCCTCCTCAGAATAAAATTTCTTTCCCTTTCTTTCTTTTCTTTGCTGTTGCTGCTGCTGCTGCTTCTTCTTCTTCTTCTTCTTCTTTCTTCTTCTTCCTCTTCCTCTTCTTCTTCCTCTTCCTCTTCTTCTTCTTCTTCTTCTGCTATTTGCCCGTCCCCTAGATTTTTTTAGAATAAAATATCTGATGTTTAAAATGAAATATGTGGAATTATAAGGGAAATCAATTCCTTTGAAATAGTTGGCAAAGATATTTAAAGATTCTGTGCTATAATAACATGTAGGCTTCACTATTGTATTAAAGAGCATGAGCTAGCTTCAGAAGTAATAACTACTATAATTTTGAAGTCATGCTGAGCTAAATGCTATTGGAAGAAAATATCTAAAAAACAACTGTAATGTGTTATGAAAAAGCCCATGATGTCTACTGTTGACAAAGTGACAGGTATTGCTGTCATTTTGGTTAGTGATTAGAGCAAACAGTGAAAAAATGTTTTATTTCTTCCTTTTTTCTTCTTAAGATTTTATTTTTAAGTAATGTCTACACCCAACACGGGGCTCGAACTCACAATTCTGAGATCAATAGGCTCGTGTGCCCTTAACTGAGCCAGCCAGGTGCCCCTAAATTATTTTATTCCTCATTTAAATTCATGGGCCCAGATGAAGAGCTCCTGCCCCAGGTCTGAGGTTCTCAAACTTCCCTGTGTGCACGAATCCCCTGGGGATCTTGTTAAAATGTAGATTCTGAAGGGTGCCTAGGTGGCTAGGTTGGTTGGGCGACTGCCTTCGGCTCAAGTCATGATCCTGGAGACCCGGGATCGAGTCCCACATCGGGCTCCCTGCTCGGTGGGAAGCCTGCTTCTCCCTCTCTCAGTCCCTCTGCTTGTGTTCCCTCTCTGGCTGTGTTTCTCTCTGTCAAATAAATAAATAAAATCTTTTTTAAAAATGTAGATTCTGATTCTGTAGGTCTAGGGGGGGCTTGAGGCTATGCCTTCTTCACAACCTTCCATGACAGTGGGCTGCTGGTCCCCAGGACAGATATGCACCCCAGGGCTGTGGAGTAAGGGTATGCTGACCACCAGCACTATTATGGGCATGGGGTGCTCTTGTGGGGCGTGGGGGGAGGTGTCAGGGCCCCAGAGCAATTGGGTGAACTATCCCTTCATGGCAGTCCTACTGGGGCAAGGCTATCCCAGGAGCTTATCTCTCAGAACACCGAGGACACTCTGCTTGGCAGAACTTCAGGGAGACTTCAATCTCCTTAATGCTCTGGTTGGAGCCTGAACACGAGACCTTTTTGCTTTGCCTGTCAGAAACCAGGCTGAGCTAGTTAGATAAGACTCGATTTAGGGAAAAACAAATACAAAGATAAATGTCAGGCAGTGAAACTGGACCGTGGAACATGACCTCCAGACACCTGCCCAGTCAGGGATGAGCTTTGATGACAGGTCTTGTGCTTTCTCTCAGGCTGACCCTAGGGAAGTGAAGCCCCATAGAACAGGGGTCAGTTTTTACCAGAGCCTTCCTGCGAAGGGTAGGAATCTCTGTGTTGGACATGGGGAGCCCCGGCTCACTTCCATGCTCATTTTGGAGGTCTGAGATTTTATAAGGGGAGACGCGAAGTTCCCTGCCCCCTTCCCAGGAAGCCACCGCTGGGAGGAGGGAATTCCCTCTTGGCCTCAGCCTTGGGCTACCTCCTGGAATCTGGGCTGATAATGCTCTCTGTCCCCATTACAGGTTCTTTTATGACTATTCACTCTATTATGGGAAATCCTCCCTACGCCCACCCACCCAAGTACTGTAGCCTCAACTCACAATCACATTTAAATACAACACATGAGCTTGAATAACCACATGCAAGAGAATCACACACACACACATACACAGTGCAAGATGGCCGACTCTGTACCAACCTTGATTTCCACATTTGTAATCTATACCTCTCTGGGGCCCTGGTTAAGAGCATGATCTTTGTAACCATTCAGATCCGAGTTCTGGGTACAGCACAGACAAGCTTGGGTACAGCACAGACAAGCTGCCTTGACCTTGAGGAATCTGAATCCTTTTTCTAAGCTTTAGGGTACTAATCTGCAAAATGTGAGTAATGCAAGTGTCCACCTCGTTGGACGGTTGTAGGGATTAAGACAATGTTTGCAATCAGTACTCTGACACACACTAAATTCCCAATATCCATGATCAATGTGCTAGCGGGTAGAGGAGTCGTTACTTTGGCATTTAAAAATATCACTTCTACCAGGGCGAGTACCATGCTCGTCCCATGGCAGGCGCTTGATCAATGCTTTTTGAATAAATGAAGTTGGCATATTCTCAAGGGTATTCCCGTTTGGGAAAGTATCCCTTCAGGCATCCCTTCAGTCAATGTAAGGAGGATTGTGATATTGCAATTTATTGTATTTTTATTTTTTAAAGTTTATTATTTTTTTTAGTAATCTCTACACCTGACGCGGGGCTCAAACTCACAACCCTGAGATCAAATGTCACACGCTCCACCGACCGAGCCAGCCATGTGCCCCTGACATTGTGACTTATAATAAGAAATACACATTTGGTCTCCTTCTGTTTTTGACAAAGAGCTACAAAACCCCTTGAACTTCCCTGTGACTGAATGAGAAAGGTGTCTTTTGATGTATTAATGAGATGACTTTTGGACCTCACTTGGGCAAGGGGGCTGACTGCCAGGGGATTCAGCTCTGTGATCAGAGGACTGGAACTTTCAGTCTCCCACCCCCTCCATCCCCGCTACCTTTGGGGAGGGAAGAGGGACAGGAATTTGAGTTCAATCAACAATGGCCAATGATTCAATCAATCATGCCTACGTAATGAATCCTCCATAAAAACCCAAAGGACAGGATTCAGGGAGCTGCTGGGTTGGGGAGCCCATGGACATGCCAGGAGAGTGGAGCTCCTGGGAAAGGACTTAGAAGTTCTGCTCCCTTTCCTCATGCCTTGCCCTGTGCCTCTCTTCCATCGGGCTGCTCCTCAGTTATACCCTTCTCTAATAAACCAGTGCTCTAATAAGTGGAATGTTTCTCTGAGTTCTGTGAGCACCTCTAGCAAATTAACTGAACCCAAGGAAGGCGGCGTGGGAACCTCTGGATCTGTAGTCATTCTACCAGAAGTCCAGGTGACTGGTGTCTGAAGAGGGAGGGGAGAACTGAACCCTTACTTAACCTGTGGGATCTCCAGGTAAATAGTGTCAGAATTGAGCTGAAATGTAGGGCACCCGGCTGGGGTCAGAGACTTGCTCGGTGGTATGGGAAAACCCCCATACGTCAACACAGATGTGAAATGTTGGCACAAAGAGTCAAGAAAGGATTCTTGAGAAGTCCTTGGTGCATAAAATGTGGTTTTATTAAAGCATGGGGACAGGTCCCGTGGGCAGAAAGAACTGCGCTGAGGTTGTGAGGAGTGACTGATTATATACTTTCAAGATGGGAGGGCGTTGGGGACAGCATAAATCTCTAAAGAATTGGAAGTGAGGTTTCCAGGATCTTGAGGGGTCATTTACTAATGTCTAGGAAACCTTTAGTCATGGGACCCTTCAGTTATAGAGTAAGCCATATGTTTGGAGGATGATTGCTAACATATATGGGGGGAGTACAGATAAAAGAAGTTTTGAAATAGATTTTTATTTTAAAGGAGATTTACAAGATCCTGGAGGTCAGGCTAATGTCAAGTTAAGGTTGCCTTTTGCTTCTAGTGAAGTATTAACATTAAGCCAGTTGAGTTCCTGGAGGAAGGTCACTCTGCCTGTCTCAAGGACTTGTCCATGGGCTGTAAGTTGTAAGAAGTTTAATTTTTTCTTTATTTCTTTTCCTTTTGTTCTCCACATCAGGAGTTGGTGTCCAAATCATAGGGACACAGCCCACTCTGACACATGATTGAGACGCAAGTCTTGACCATCTCCTTTGATCCTCACACCCTGTGAAATCATCATGAATATTCCCATTTTGTCTGGAGGAAACCAAAGTTCATGGAAGCTTAGTGACTTGCTCAAAGTAGCACAGCTAGCAAGTGTGTGGGCTAAGCCTCAAACAGAAACCTAAATGCACACAGAAATAGCATACAATCCCATCGGAGGCCAGGTGGCCTGACTTGTGATTCATCATAAGGATCCTATGTACCTAGGGAGCTACAGAAAGATATTCCCAGAACCCAGAGCTTAAGTCATTTTCAAGAGAGTAAGATAGCTAAAAATTAACAAAAATGGATACATTTAGCCATTTATAAAAAGAACCACTCCGAATGATGCTTTGTAAATGTGTAATGAAAAGATCAGGAAATACTTGAGCCCAAAAAAGGTGACCAGGGTCAAAAAGTAGTAGAGAGACTTGCAGCACAATCAATAGTTCTCAAACTGACTGAAGAAAGATACGGCCACTGAAGTCTGTGGTCTTCCTGGAGCCCAGAAAGAGTGCCTTCAAAGGCCAAAGACAGTCAGCATGTCTCTGGTTCCACCCGAGGGAGACACCCGGGCTCTGGAGAGAGAAAGATACTGCCGTGGGTCAGGCACAGTTCATCACAATTTCTAAAGACTTGCGAAAATCTCCCTTTTCTCTGTACTCACTGGGCACCCTTCTGATTACCAAAATGGGCACACCTGGTGGGAACTGTCACCCTGTTTTACATTTTCCTTGGGTTCCTCAGTCTCTTCGGAGTCTAATGATTGTGAGTCAGTCTCGAGCCTTGTCTCGCAGTCTTATACTGGTTTCAGGTTCATCAGAGTCTTGTGGATTAATCGTTGTAAGCCAATACCTCTTGATCCCAAACAAACAACGAAGGGAATGCTTGTAAACCCAACATCTGGAACTGCAAACCAGAGCAAGGGCCATCCCCTGGTCTACAGCCTCTCCCTGGGAGGCCCCACCCCCCACCCAAATTGCAGGCAGGATGTCTATAATGAAATCCCTCAACATTCAGCCTCCCGCCACATACCTGCAGAGTCGAGGGAGGGCCACGGGTCCCTTCACCATGCCCTCCCGGGCACCTCCACCTCGGGAACACTGGGCTTCCTCAGCAGAGCCAGGAGTTAAGGGGGTGCAAAATAACACAGGTTTATTGGAAGAAAACGGTGTCATAGGCACTTAAGCACCTCAAGCTAGAGGGGAAAAAAAAGGTAAGTTTTCAATTTTTTTTCCTGTCCATGGTCAGACATGTGTGAGCCCTGCACCTCGCCCTCGAAAGAGCAGGAAGCATGAGGCAACAGGTGATGCTAGAGTCTGGGGGATGCAGGAGGATTTACAAACCCCGGAGCTGTTTCTCGCCAGAGAAAAGCCACACAGGCAAGCAGGCGAGGTGGGCAGCCCCAGTTCCACTCAAGGGATGACAGTTCCCTTTTATCTCTTTCTCCCCTCTGGGATTCTGGGAGTGATGGAGATAATTTACCACTTAATGTGGGCAGATGGCTTAATTAAACTAAATCGAAAGGCATTCACAGTGGTTCTGGGTGTGTGAGTGGCTGGCAGTGGGACCCTGGGAGCCATTCTCCCGCTGCTGGGTCTCCTGTTGGGTCCTGAGGCTCCACAGCACAGGGTACCTGCGGGGTGACCTGTTTGGGAATCTAGGATCCTGGCTTTAGAAGAGGGTTCCTCCTACAGCCTCTGCCCCAGCAGCTTGGGCAGGTCCCGGCTCATGCTTTGAGGGAGGCTTCTGATTTGGGGGCAGTCTCCAGGCCTAAGGACGGCATCGCTGTCCTTCCCCCCACCCCCCGCACCCCGCCACTGAGGCTGGCTGGGTGCTGGGCGCTACTCAGTCACCCAGCGGCTGAACCCAAGTTCCTGCCCTCGGGTTATCGATAGCAGGGTGCAGATCCCAAACTCTTGAGCCTTTACAGCCAAGACAAGAGATTCTGCTCCTTCTCCTAAAGTTTATGGATGAGCACACCGAGGACCAGACAGGGGAAGCAACTGGTTCCCCATGAACAGCAAGCAAAAGACGCGTGAGAACCAACCTCTTAGCGCCTGCCTGGTGATCGGGTGTGTGCGCATGTGTGGCAGGCTACACGCACGCATGCGCGAAAGCTCATGCACCTATAGGGGTGGAGGGGGTGTAGGAAATGCAGCTGCTTTGATTCCTCTTCCCGGTCCCCTTCCTCTATTCCTCAGTTGTTGGGATTCCTGCCGGAAGGAAGGCTAAGCCCTTCCCCATCTCTATGGTTATGCCCAAAGGGAGGAGAGGGAGCCCCCCAAAAGGCAGTACGCTTCCAGCTTCCACCCACTCCAGCCCAGAGCTTTACAGTCCTTGGGAATGGACCCCAGAGGGCAGCCCCGCATCATTTCCCGGGTGCATTCTACTTCCGCGGCTCATTAACCTACCTGTCTGCAGTTGGCAGGTTTGGGAAGGAAGAGACAAAGAACAAACCATCCTCCTCTCAATCCCCCCTGCCCCCAAACATCTTAAAATGATTGTTTTGGCCCAGAGCCAGGGAAGTGATGACGTTTTCCAAACCGCAAAGCAACGTTTCGCGGCTCATTTAGCTTCATTACTTTGCAGACCAGAAACCCTCTCATCACCCCCACAGCGAGCCTGAGTTGGCCACCTGAGTCTAATGCTGGGGGGAGGATCTGAGTGACTTGGGCAAAGATGCTTAGGGCCCTGCCCTCAGGGCTGCAGCTGTTTGCTGCAAGGACTCCAGGAGAGGCTCAGCTGAGCACGGCATATGACGGGAACTCAGGAGTCAGTGTGGGGCTAGGAGTCCCCGTTGAGGATGGTGGGGCAGCTGGAACAGAGGATGGTGGAGGAAACCAGGAAGCAGGGGGTGATAGAATTGTCACATAAAATACTAGATGACCAATTAAATTTGAATTTCAGATAAGCAATGACTAATTTCTTTATTTTTTTGAAGTGAGCCCCAAGGTGGGACTTGAATTCAGGACCCAGAGATTGAGAGTTGCATGCTGTACTGACTGAGTCAGCCAGGAGCCCCATGAACAATTTCTTAGAATAAATGTATCTGAAATATTGCATGCAACATGGAATATATATTTATCCTTAAAAAATCATTCTTCGTTTATCTGAAATTCAAAGTTAATGGACCATCCTGTATTTTTAAAAAAATATTTTATTTACTTATTTTTTGAGAGAGAGAGTGGGGTGGAGGGGAAGAGGGAGAGAACCTTAGGCAGACCCTTTGCTGAGCCCAGCATAAGGCTCAATCCCATGACCTTGAGCTTTTGACCTGAGCTGAAACCAAGAGTCTGGATGCTTAACTGGCTGAGCCGCACAGGAAACCCAAACATCCCATTTTATTTGCTAAATCTGGCAGCCCTAAGGGGCAGGGGAGGGACAGCCAGGAGATGGTGGGGCAGTGGACTGGAGAATGGTGGATAGTAGATGAAGGGATTGGTGGGGGGTAGTAACCAGGGATCATGGGGCAGTAGACCAGAAATATACCGCATCCTGGACTTAGGTACTGAGAACCTATTTCCCATCTAGGCCAACACCCAGGGACCTATTTCTGCCTCCCCTAAGGTCTCTGGCCCTCAGCTACTCCCTTGCCACTCCCTCCCTTGGGGTTTCTCTCCCCCCAAACTCAAAGAGATGAACCACCGTCTCCTCACACCTGGTAGCCATCAAGCACAAGTACCTAGACTCTTGCTGTTTGAAGGGTTTGTGCATATCAGCTTTGGAGGCACACTGGCCTGGGTCTGAATCTGAGCCAAGTTTCCCACTAGCTGTGCATCTGGGCATGTAGTTAACTACTCTGAGCCTTGGTTTCTCACAAATCGGGATAAAAAGAGAGCCGACCTATTGTGATCACCTAGTGGGTTAATGTTTATGAAGCTGTTAGAACATAGCACTCAGTAAATGATAGCTTAAAATGCCTACAGCCCTCTAATGACTACAGGGAACCAGGGAAGAGATAATAAAAAATAATAAACACAGGAAAGTTCCACAAGTACTCACTCACAGCCATTACTCCTCTTTTAGAAATAATGGAAACCATCATACCCACAGTCTCCTTTTATAGCTGAGAAGAGAGTTCACGAGAGTATCTTTCCTCCTTCCTTCCTTTCCTTCCCCGGGGCTGCTCTATCCTGCATTAGCCCAGAAGATGAACAGTAGATTAGGGTCCATTCACTCCTGCAGCTGGAGAGGCGATGTATTTCTTAGGGAGACTACGAGTTGGGAGGCCCCTTCATTCAACAATTTTTATTGAGCTTGTGTATGGTGGGAATAGACTAGTGAATGAAACAGGTCTTGTCCTTGTCCAGACCATGGAACTTATAATCTAGCTGAGGGTCTCATCTGTTTGCCTCTCCCAGCCCTTAGCATCTTCGCTTGAATGGTTCAGAGACTGGCATAGCAAATTGGTTAACATTAGAATATCATCTCCAATCATTTGAAAGTGGCTGTGTTGTGTTTAGCCGTGCTCCAGTTCAAGGGGGGGAAAGTTTTGTGGTTGATTAGCGATGTCTGCTACGGGTACAGGAGGAAGAAGTGATGCCACATGTGCCATCCATGTGAACCTCGAACATCTCTCTGCATTCCAAATCCTGGGACAAAAGCTTACAGCTTGAATCCTCTTATCTTTGTCAGGACTGGGAGTCCAAGTCTCCAGAAGGAATTAAAAGAGCTTCAGTCCCAGCTCAGGGGAAGGTATGTCTCCAGAGCTGAGAAACTTAAGTTCCAATGGAGGAAAGAAATGGACAGGGAAGTAGATTGCACTCCTGGGAGTCTGACAGGCATGGCTCACAGATGGGAACAGAGTTCACCGGATAATGAGAGGAATCTGGCAGTGGAAAAAGTCTAGTGACAAGTGATGACCTAACTGACTACGGAAGTGAGGTCATCATGGACTCTGGCCCTGCCCCCATCCAGTTTCTCTAACTGGGAATGCCTTCCTTGATGACCAATATTCTGCCGGTGCTTGGGATGTCCGATAAAGTGGCACATGGCCCTGGTCTTGGCTTAGAAGGTGAGCCCCACCTGCAGAGAAAGTGGAACCCTCTTACACTGTTGGTGGGAATACAAGTTGGTGCGGCTGCTTTGGAAAACAGTGTGGAGATTCCCTTAAAAATTAAAAATAGAGCTACCCTATGACCCTGCAATTGCACTACTGGGTATTTATCCCAAAGATACAGATGTAGTGAAAAGAAGGGCCACATGTACCCCAATGTTCATTGCAGCAATGGCCACAATCGCCGAACTGTGGAAAGAGCCAAGGTGCCCTTCAACAGATGAATGGATAAAGAAGATGTGGTATATATATACAATGGAATACTACACCTCCATCAGAAAGGATGAATATCCAACTTTTGTAGCAACATGGATGGGATTGGAGGAGATTATGCTGAGTGAAATAAGACAAGCAGAGAAAGTCAAATATCATATGGCTTCACTTACTTGTGGTGCATAAGGGGTAATATAGAGGACAGTAGGAGAAGGAAAGGAAATGGGAAGTAGGGTAATTTGGGGAGAGAAACAAAACATGAGAGACTCTGGACACAGAAACAAACTGAGGGACTTGGAGGGAGGGGGTGGGGGGACGGGAGAGCCTGGTGGTGGGTACTGAGGGCATGTATTGCATGGAGCACTGGGTGTGGGGCATGGGCAATGAATCTTGGAACACTGAAAAAATAAGATAAATTTAAAGTAAAAAAAAAAAAAGAAGCCCCACGAGTTAGCAGAAAAACATATTTCTTCTTGGTACCTGAGACCAGTGCCTTGGATCTTGTCATCAGAACTTAGGAGGTCCCAAATATACGTGCTCATGTGGGTTATTAGTACTCGTGCTTTTATAGCTTGAAGGGAACTTAGAGATCATCCATTTCAGGGTTTCTCAGCCTCGACCCTATTGACATTTTGAACCAAATCATTTTTTCTGTTGCGGGAGGCTGTCCTGTGTACTACAGGATTGATTAGCTGTATCAGTAGAGGCCGGCAGCAGGCACACTCCCTGATATTGTTAAACCCAAAATATCTCCAGATGCCGCCAAATGTGCCCTGGGGAGCAGAGTCACCCCTGGTCAAAAACCACTGACTCAAATCATTTCAATTTATGGATGAAGAAGCTGAGGTCCAGAGAAGACCGGTCTTGTTCATAGTCACCTAATGTAATCACATACCATATAGTACAGCTATATAAAAACTTAGAGTTAACCTTCATTTAATCAGAGGAGGGCTTTGCTCCTGTACCCTCTCCTGGGGACGGTGCTAGGGCTGGGCCTTTCTCAACATTCTTCACACTCAGACCTTCTTGGAATGCAGTATAGAACAAAATGTACCAGGCCCCAAAGATGGAAACACTGTCCCTCTCAATCCTCAGAACAGCACCGCTGCCTTGAATGTCAGACTTTACTGACCTTGGTATCAATGGAGAAGGCAGGAGCCAGCTTTCTTCGGGAGGAGAGGAACTCCAGGGTTAGAGCAACTGGGTTATTTCAGGGGAAGAAGAGGTGACTGAGTCAGAAATGTCATGGGCTGCCCATTTCACCAATAAATCCTGTTTTCTTTTTCCTAAAGAAAAGAACATCCTACTGTTAATTTGTTGGAACTCAGAATTGCCCGCAGCATTAAAATAGCACGAGGAATAGCATTACATTTCTATTATCTTCCTAATGCAGGCATCGAGACGCGCTCCCGCTAGCTGGTTCACATTTCCAGCTAAAAAGCAAGCAATTTCAAAGGCATTTTGCTGGCCCTGAACATTTTTAATGATGTGTTCTTTCTTGACTTCACGCATAATATCGGCCCTATCAAGTGAGTCTAAGCCCCTGTGAAAACGATTTCAAGCAAAAAGAGATGGCTAAATTTAGTTTTTGCCAGGGTGTATTTGGTGGGGGGTAGGTAATACTGAAAGCAGAGCTTCAGAGGAAAAGGAGAGTTTATAAGTCCTTTGAAGTTTAGACTAGACCTGAGTGTCTAAGTAATTAAAAATATGTGAGCTCTGTTGGTAGATACACATGACCCACGTCTCAGCATCCTTGAGAACTTCCTGGGAACAGCCCGTTATAGAGTCATTCTTGCAACCCCACCCCCCCCAGTTCCATGTTTGTCAATCTTTAGTTTGTTTTTGGCTTGGTGACACAATGCACTGTTTCTGCATGAGCTATTAAGCTGTTGGAGTCGTTAGGACACTTGTTTCCATGCTGAGTTGAATATAAAGTGTCCTGCTCTCTCTGCCTAAAAATGATGCTCTCGCATTTAGGGGCACTAAAGGATTAAGTCATGCCAAGTAACTTCCTAAGACACTGATGGTAAATCAGAAGAGAAATGTCACTCCCAAACACCTGGGAATCAGGAGTTGTCTGGATGACACTGAAGCAGAAAATGGGGGCAAGAGATTGGTTTATGCTTCTAAAGGCAAGATACTGTGCCCCAGGAGCCAAGGATCTACATCTCCACTCTAGAATTCCTGCCGAGGAGTCTAGGTACTCAGGGGGACTGCTTAGAGCTCCCCAGCCTGCCAACAGAGCCGATGTTCTTTGGCCTTATTTGCCTGGATGCCATCAAAACCACCCCATTTCTTTGAACCCCTTCTTCATATACGCTGGTCACAAAGCATACATTGAGTTCTTAATGACATTTAGTGTTGGGGGTATTGAACTGGTTAGAGTATACAACTGGTTAGACTCTCAAATCTGGGTAATGCCCTCAGAAAACTTACGGCATCCAGTGAATTTGGGGACAACTGGTCTTGTTACTGACTATGCCCAGATGAGTGGCTTTATCAGTAAGCCCTAGGGTCCCTCTCTACAGATGTCACTCATAGACACCCAGAGTGCACGTGCTCTGAGTTCTTTCTTGAGCACGGATTTGAGTGGTCTCACCCACATTCCTCACCCCTCCTGGGTCTCCTTTTGTGACCCAGGGGCTCCAGGAGCATGTATTTCCAGATTTACTGGTCAGGGCCAAGTCAGCCATCCGTGCACAGAGGAACAACACCATTCAGACCCACAGCCCAGACCCTCTGGTCAGTTAACTCTCCAGTTAGTTCCCGAGTGCCTGGCTCATCACGAGTCTCAATGGGGTGGGAGAGAGATGACTTCCAGGTTTTCTGTTTTTTTCTGGACTGTTCACCTCGCAGAAGAAACTGACATAGAGATAAATAACTCACCTGGAAGAGAGACCATAATAAAAGCTTAGGGGCTGTTCCAACTAACAAAGTACTAACATGTTTGTCTCCCTCACTAAATTATGAGAAGAAGCTGTGTCGTATTTCTTTGTTTCCTCAACCCCAAGCTGAGGGTCAAGCTCACATTTGTGCATAATCAATGCTTATGGAATGAATGCAGGAACCAATTGAGGAAATATGGAGCCCTTCCTCTCTAGGGACCAAGCCAATGCCATGAAAGACACTTTCTCTCTCTAGATGCCCTGTTTCCGTTCCAGGGCTCCTTTTCTCCAGAAGACTTTCTATGCAGTCACCAAGGTGGAGTATTTCCCCTTCCTCTCCTTGCTCAGCTTCTTAATGGTCTTTCATTCTTAATCTCCACGGGGAGACGTAGATAGACACCATCACCAATTCCAGGCCATCCCCTGGAGATTTGTGAGCAGCATTTTTGTAAGACATGAAATCAGATTACATGAAGATAAAGGCATTTTAGGATGGATTTGCTGGATGCAAAGAAAGAAAAGCACTCATGCAAGCCAAAATAAAGGAGGTAATTATTGCAAGGTTACAGTGCAGCTCATGGAAATAGAGTAGAGCCCAGTCTTTTGGAAACTGAATCTAGGAACTTGGAACTCTAGGGCTCCAGGTGGACATTCTCTCTGATTCTCTTTCTGTGGGGCTTCTGTGGTGCCCCATCAATTTAACCCTGAGTGTCATATTCCTCTCTCTAGCTTACTCAAAAACTTCTCTGCCTCCTGATAACCTTGGCTCTTCATAGCTTTGGTTGGTGGTGAAGCTCCCATCTCCGCATAATCTTTGAACTCTCATGAAGTCCTGATTCTGCAGGACTCATTTAAAACCCTCAAATGGTTGAATCTGATTGGTTACTGACCAGCCAATAGATTGTTCAACTCTTAAACAGTATCTGATTTTGGTCCAATCAGCTATAACTGGGGATCTCTTGGAACCAATATAGAAGCTCCGGCATATGTCTCCCCCCTGCCCCCCCCCCCCAGCAAGTAGACTTTATAGACTAAGATAGATGAGGGAGGTGGAGACACACACACACAAAGATAGAGATATCCAGGTACCCCAGAACAAAATTACTATGTTAGGTCAGTTCGGAGGTCGTCAGAGGGCCATGACTGTAGGGAAATTTGTGTCAGGAAACGGGGATCTGTCTTGGTCCTGGTGTAGACAAGTTGGAGGAATGTAGGGTAATTGTGAGTGATTATGTGGTGTAAGCTTCCAGTCACTGTTAGCCTTTTATGTGTAAGCAGAACCTCCTCCACCACTAGCTGCCTCCCTGAGCCGCTGTACAGCTGTCAGCAAGAGGGAAGGTTCCCGAAGCATGTGTTGGGACAACCTCCTCTCCCACTCCAGAGCCCACCCCCTTCTGCCATACCCAAAACTAGAAACAGCCCCACATGGTTGTGGGCTTCCTGGCAAAACTGGGCCTGGATGTTTCCAGGAGCAGCTAGCCCACTTTTTGCTGGAATGATTTTCTAAAGGAGACAGATGTCCATTTGAACCACACTCTCAGGCTTAAACCCGTGTAACCAGAGGCAACACCAGAGTAGGCATTTTGGCTAAGAATGAACCAGTCCAAACAGATCTGGGCTCATTTTTAGCTTTTTGCTTTTCAAGAGCTTTCTAGACTAGATTTTCCTGATGAGTTGCTAGGATTCTGGATTCAGAACTGCTCTTAAAAGAGTTCAGAGGGCATATCTGAGTCACTCAGTCGGTTAAGCATCTGATGTTGGCTCAGGTCATGATCTCAGGGTCCTGGCGGGGAGCCCTACATTGGGTTCCCTGCTCAGTGGGAAGTCAGCTTCTCCCTCTCCCTCTGCTGCTCCCCCTGTTTGTGCTCTCTCTTCTCTCTCAAGTAAATAAAGAAAATATTTTTTTAAAAATTCAGAGACTGGGTTCTGGTCTTATCTCTATTATTTTGTCTGTGTGACCACTAGCAAGTCCTTTCCCCACCCTGGGCCTCAGAGAGCTCACTTGTAGGAACAGGGAACCTGGCTTAGATGACCTAAGTCTTTTTTTTTTTTTTTTAAGATTTTATTTATTTATTTGACAGAGAGAGACAGTGAGAGCAGGAACACAAGTAGGGGGAGTGGAAGAGGGAAAGCAGGCTTCCTGATGATAAGGGAGACGGATCAGGGCGCTCCATGTGGGGCTGGATCCCGGGACCCTGGGATCATGACCTGAACCAAAGGTAGTGGTTTAAGGACTGAGCCACCCAGGCGCCCTTGTCTCTAAGCTTCTTTTTTTCCTGACCATCCATTAGCCAGCCTTTCCCAGGACCACATGTCGGCACTCAGCTCGTCTTCCCTCAGCAGGAACACAGCCTGAACGCACAGCCACCCTTCCCTGCAGGTTTCATTCCTCTCTTCTCCTTGCAGAAGGTCCCCCACTCTCAGGTGGCCTCCGGCCCTCGCCAGCCCACATAAGGCGAACAGAATACCTTTGACTCTGGAGAGGCAGTTATTGATTTGTTTTCCTGTCTGTTTCTCCCCTCTTCCAGGATTGTAGTCCTCAGCATCCCTCCACTTGTCCCCGAGCCCTCCTGAAAAGATCCTTCACCGCATTCAGCACCCCAGTGTCTAAGTCTCCCAAAGGACTGACCTTCCACGCCAACAGACTCCTTCATTGTCCCAGGGGAGACCCCTGCAGGGCTGGTCTGCAGGGAAGGCGGGATGCGGTGTGGCCACCAGATTGGCTGTCCCCCTCTGGCCCTCTGCTGCTGTGTGGCTGCCTCAGAGGCCCCAGGCCTGCTCTGGCGGGCACTCCCTGCCACCTCACGGACCGTGTGGTCCCCATCACACTGTGCCCCCTGCGGGCCTTCCTCCTTCGGAGCTCTTTCTCTCAGAGTTCCTTTGCTCGCCTTAGCAGCCTGGAGGGGACTGTAGGGACCACTCCCAGATCCGGGGCCACCACGCTGTTGGGGGGGCCTCTCTCTCAGTCTACCTGCAGTATCAGCATCCCCTCACCCTACTCCTTGGCTTCAGCTGGAATGTTCCAGACAAAAGTAACTGTCCTTTGTAGCAGTTCCTTCTTAATCCTGCTGCCTTTGCACCTCCCCAAGAGCTTGTCCCCACCTGGGGGGGGGGCCCACAGGCCAGAACCTGTGCTGTGGGGAAGGGGCGGAGCTAGCAAGATGAGCAGCACCCTGAGAGGAAGGGAGCAGAGAGAGGCCATGAGGGCAGCTCCCAGAAGAGGGGGCAAGTGGGGCAGGTGCTGCCGCGTGTCTGCGGGGGACTTGGTTGAATCACAGTTTGGTTTTAGATTTTGGATCACAGGGCTGTTCCAGGTGAGATGGATGGGGCTTCTAGAAACTGCTTAGCCACCTGGAAAGTCCTCATTCATTCATTCCTTTACGTGAGTGACCAAGACTTAGTGAGCTCCTGCCCTCATGTCCTCTTCGAATATAGAAATCAATAGGTGCCATTTCTTGCCTTCCAGGACAGCCACCGGAGGGAAAGAAGCCCGGAGACAGATCATCCATGTAGCACATTCGGTAGAACAGGAGGAGGGAGGGCTGGGAAAAAACGGCGATGCTTAATACCGGTGGGGAGGCCGAGCACCTGGATCTCTCCCCTGTTGCTGGTAGAAACGCAAAATAATACAGCCACTTTAGAGAACAGTTTGGCAGTTTCTTGAAAGTTAAATATATACTTACCTTACCATTCGGAATTCCCAGTCCCAGGTATTTACCCAAGAGACGAAAACATATGTCCACATAAAACCTCTACACCAATGTTTACAGCAACACTATTCGTGATTGCCAATCCTGGAATGAACCCCAGATGCCTGTCCTTCAACTTGTGAATGGATTAACACACTCTGGGTCCATCCCAACTTTGGAATACTATGTAGCATTAAACAAGAATAGACTAGTGACATGTACAACACAATGGGTAAAGCTTAATGGGATTGTGCTGAGTGAGGGAGGCCAGGCTCCAGATTCTGTTCATGCGACATTCTGGAAAAAGCAAAACTATGGGAGAGAAACAAAAGCCATCCAGATGGGTGGTGGCGAGAGGCTGGGGCTGAGGGGCGGTGGCTGACTACAGAAATGTGGAAAAGTACCTTTTGGGGTGATGGGAGTGTTCCGTAGCCTCAGCCTGGTGGTGCTTAGGTGCCCTTATTTATTTGTCCAAACTCAAGGAACTGGGCACTAGAAGGTATATTTTGCTCTGTGTATATTACACCTCAATAAAACTGACCGGGGAAAAACAATACCATGTGGTTTAGATACTCCTGTGCTCTAGGAAGGCCTAGGGGACATTGCTTCTTCAGAAGGCCGCCCTGACCTGAGGGAAGTACAGCCAGGAGGTTCAGAGTGGGGACAGAACACAGATGGCCACATGCATCTTGCTACAGGGAGAGAATAAGACAGTGGCTCTGGGTACAGCCTAACCCTGAGAGAGGCTGAGATGATGTTTCACGGGCCAGGAAGGCAGTGGGAGCCAGATTCTAAATCTATTTAAGACTGTGCTTATGGGAGGGCGTGGAAGGGAGGGGGGAGGTATCTAAAAGGTACCAATTTAAGAAGGCGCTGGAGGCTGCAGGGGAATAAGGACAGACCTTGACCTAGCCGAACCCGTGTGTGCGAGTGCAGCGCTGAGCCAGAAATGTACTTACGTGTCTGGGAGCTTACCAGTTCGCTTCAGAGAAAACCCCTAGACGGCAACTGCAGTATAAATAGCAAACAAATAAACGCCAAGTGGTTCTGCCGCAGAACGGAGCAAAGATGTTGGGCCGGAAGCAGGCAGAAGGCCTGGGTGGGGAGGAGCAGCCACGCCAGAACCCAGCCCCTCCACTCGCAGAAAGCTGGTGCCCCTCCACCCGCAAAGCCCACTTGCAGGGGCGCCTGAGCCGAGGCAGCCAAACAAGTGAGGACGAGCAGCCCTCCCCAAGGGCACCGCCTGAGCAGGTTTGCAGGCTGCTTGCTAAGCGCCAGCTACAGAGACCCAGGGGGCTGCTGCTGGCTCCGCGGCCCGGTAAGCCGCAAGCCGAGGAGAGAAAGTCGGGTGCCCCAGGGGAACTAACTGGGAGATGGCGACCAGCCTCAAAAGAGCAAACATCCCCATGACAACGGTGCATGGAGGCATGGGGTCCGCGGTGGCCTGGGGGACCCATGATTTCAGGAATCTCCCAGTATTGAGGTCCTTCCAGGGAACAAATGCCAAAGGACATCAGGGAAAGAAATGGGGCCCAGTAGGGCCGGGCATGGCCACAACAGCTGTGGCACAACCAGAGCCAAGAGCAGAGACCCGATGGGGTTCGACGTCAGGGGTTCAAAGCCCAACTCCGCCACTTAGGGATTCCTGCCCCTGGGCAAGGTGCAAAACAGCTTCCCGATTGATTCTCACTTCCTCATCTGCAGAATGGGGACCGTCCCAGGACCTCCCTCCTGGGCTTGCTGGGGAGACAGATGAGCTGTCCCATGCGCCGTGCTGTCCCAGCAAGCCTGGCTGAGAGCGACGTCTCAGGAAGGGTGAGCGGCAGCAGCTGGCGGTGTTTGTGAGGACTTCCAAGGAGTCCAAACACAGTCTTGGGCTGGACTTATTTGTGGGACCGGCTGCTGTGCACCCTGGCCTGTACCCTCCTCACTCAGCCCTCTCATGTCCAGCCCTGCAGGGTCCGATCCTTTCAGTTCAGCCCGCTAGAGGCTCCTTCCACCAGCCTAGTGTCTCTACAGTTTCAGAAGCAGAGGGTCGAGTCCTGGGTAATAACTCAACCCGGCCTTCCCCCCCCCCCCAGGCCCAGTCCCGGCTCTAAGTCCTTTGGGGCCCAGAACAGGCTTCCAGGGTGCTAAATGGAAAATGGCATCTACTTGAGCTCTCTCCTCCAGCCATGAGGGGTAACAGTTTGACTTTAAATATTATTGTAATGCAAGGAACTCAAGTAGCCAGGAGAACAGGGTGGGGTGATCGTGCCCAGTGCTGCCTGGGGAGAGGGGAAGGGGGTGCGGGAAGGGGTTCTCTTGGGCAGCACTAACAGCCCCTCTGAGCTCTGGCTATAGTCTTTTTGCAGTGGCCTTAAGTTCTCTTAGGGGAGGAGGCGGCTTTTGTGTGTTTATTTGTTTGCTTTTGCAACTCTAGACCCAGGAAGCCGGAGTGTATTACCATTCTACCATTCAGTCATTGGCCACTTGGGAAACTGTTTTGCAAAGCTTCCAGCCTAGGAAGAACCTAAACACAACAAAGGAGAGATTTTTTTTTCTAGGGACTTTTAAAGAGTGGCGGGGGGTAAAAAAGTTTGAGTCATCAGTAAATTATGTTTTCATATTATAACTGTTTCATGCTTTAATTTCTTTCTAGCTTTTCTTTCTTTCTTTTTTTATTTTATTTATTTGTTTGATAGAGAGAGACACAGCGAGAGAGGGAACACAAGCAGGGGGAGTGAGAGAGGGAGAAGCAGGCTTCCTGCCGAGCAGGCAGCCCGAAGCAAGGCTCCACTCCAGGACTCCCGGATCATGACCTGAGCCAAAGGCAAATGCTTAATGACTAAGCCACCCAGGTGCCCCTCTATCTTCTCTTTTTTTAATGTCAAGTCCCCATTAGAACTCCAGTCTGACTCAATTGTACTAAAGACAACATGAGAAAGAGACCTTTTCCCCAACTCATCTGACCAGGGAGAGTGAGGGAGCCTGGTACTCAAAGGTGAGGCAAAGTTCAGAGGCAAAAGGATGCTTGCAAAGCCGCCCTCCTAAAATGAAGCACCCCATCCCCTCCTCACACAAAACTTGGAAGAATTAGGTGTCCTTTTAAGAAGGGAGACTGGTAGAGTGCTTGGATAGCTCAGTTGGTTAAGCGTCTGACTCTTGATTTCAGCTCAGCTCATGACGTCACGGTCCTGAGATTGAGCCCTGAGTTGAGCTCTGCATAGGCCGTGGAGACTGCTTAAGATTCTCTCCCTTTCCCTGCCCACCATCTACAATTTATTTATTTATTTATTTATTTATTTATTTATTTATTTATTTATTTTTAAAGATTTTATTTATGTATTTGACAGAGAGAAACACAGCTAGAGAGGGAACACAAGCAGGGGGAGTGAGAGAGGGAGAAGCAGGCTTCCTGCCGAGCAGGGAACCCGATGCGGGGCTCGATCCAGGGACTCCGGGATCATGACCTGAGCCGAAGGCAGTCGCTCAAGCAACTGAGCCACCCAGCCTACCCCCCATCTAGAATTTTTTAAAAAAGAAGGGAACGGAAGGGAGACTGTTGCCTTGCAGGCCTTCATTTGCTTCTCAAAGTAGTCCTCCCACTAGCAAAGCTGTTTCTTATTCTGCGTGTAGTACAAGATTTTTGGACCATCAGTCCCCCACATGAGATGGCCTCCACTAACAGGACTCCTTTAAGTCAGGGCCACCTGGAACCCCAGAACGACTGGGCCAGATGATGGCCCACATATTTGTGGGCGTCTGTCTGCATGCTTGCGCTGCCCAGACGCGCTCCTACTTAGCCTGGGTAATCCTCTCCGGACCCAGGGTGCCAAAGTAAGTCTCGTCACTCTGTCTCCAGCCACAATTGAAGATGGCCCAAGAAATGTTAGCCGTAGAAAATAAACAGCCCTAATATTAGCCCAGACACGTGGACATGTTCTTCCAGCAGGTGTAGGGGGAAAAAGAGCCCTTAAATTCTCATGTATTTTTAAAGTGTGCCTCATGTACCCAAATGCCCCCAGGACATCACAAAATGTATTTTGGCCCAGAACCACAGTTATGACTGTTGCTTTTACCTCAGGGATGAGCCAGCATCCAGCTCTCAGTTCCTGGGCTCCAGGGAGCCCGCTGTCCCCGGAACAGAGCAAAATAAGCACGTGCCCCCATGGCTTCTCAGCCCACAGGCCCCCTCTGCTGCCAGCCAGCCCATGATTGGAGGGTCCCAGCTCATGGCCCCTCCTCCCACCATAGAGAAAATGGGCATGTGACAGAGGGGACAGTTCACCTCAAAGACCCCGGACACCACGCCCTCGCCAATGAGCGTTTGCTGTAGACGGCAGCAGTGTCCTGCGGTAAGTCACAAGGCCTGAGTGCAGCATATCCCGTTGTTTACAAGGCACTGCTCCAGACGCTCGGCCCTACACGGAGGCTCACAGGAAGATGGCCACAGGTGTGACAGTCCATTCTTATCATGATAGGTGCTGTCGGTGCCCAACTGTGCACATAAAGGTTCTAGAAAAGCCCAGAAAGGACGACTGAGGCCGGGATGGAAGTGGTGCAAGCAGGACATGGGCTCGGAGCGGGTTCTTGGTGCAAACCTCGACCTCAAATAAGCGGGCAGGAGGAAGCCTCCCAGAGAAGAATTGAGAAGAGTAGCTTTGATGAGCTTGATGGAGACCAAGTGAGGCAGAGGCACAGCATTTCTTTAAACACTTTTTTTTTAGAGGGCAGGAAGGGGCAGAGATAGAGGGAGAGGGAGAATCTTAAGCAGGCTCCACTCCCGCAGCTCAAAGCCCTACACAGGGTTCGATCTCACTACCCTGAAATCATGATCAAGAGTCGGTTGCTTAACTGACTGAGCCACCCAAGCACCCTGAAACAGTATTTCTATGTTCTGCATCGAAGTTAAGACTTTATCCCAGCGCCTGTAAAGCAGTGAGGGGCCTTGGGGCAAGGTGGGCCAGGGAGGTCAAGGGAGAGGAGAGGCAGGGAAAGGAGAAAGACAAGAGCAGTCCCCCAGCTTCCCGCTGGGTCCAAAGACAAGGTGCCCTCCCATGGGATAAGACAATCTTCAGTGTGAAGCAGTGTACACAGTAAGCACCATATAATTGCTCTAACACCTGAAGTCTGTTCTTCTAGGCAAATAGAAACATGTTTATAATTATTTATTACATATGATGTAATTGTGATAGTTTTGTAATTTTAATAAAAGGGAGTCAAAACCTGTGGAGACTTCTCATTTAAAAGATTCTAAAACGAGTTAGAAAATTCTGCTGCCGATTCCTTTACTGTGGATGGACAGGAGAGATGGAAAGTTATCACAAGCAGGGCTGGGGACAAAATCACGTAACAATGGAAACATCCAATCATCTGTTTTCAAGGGCTCTTTCCCAGGCGTGAGTTTATTTTTTAAGAGACGATGAAACGTCACCTTTATCTTTTAAGGGCAGATCAAGAGTGCTTCTTAAAAAAATCTGACAGTCACTTGTCATCACAGAGAAGGACAATAAAAATGGAATATTTGTCTTCACAAGCAAAACATGTTATTTCTCTCTAAGTTTGGGAACTCTTTTAAATACTTGCTGAGAGAACGCCAGGGAAACTCTTTGTGAAACGAAAGATCTTCCGGGTCACTCTCTATCCCATTATAAAGTGCTATAAAGACTCCATAATGCTTTGAAGACCTGGTTTTTATCAAATTCACGACATGAATGACAACCGTCAGCACTCCTACACATCTGGCTTTTACTTCTTGGCTGCCAAGTGAATGAAGAACGATTGTGGTTCTCCGTTATACCCTTGTCCAGGCTCTGCTTTTCCTTTTCTTTTTCTTTTTCTTTTTCTTTTTTTTTTTTTAAGATTTTTATTTATTTGACAGAGAGAAACACAGCCAGAGAGGAAACACAAGCAGGGGGAGTGAGAGAGGGAGAAGCAGGCTTCCCGCTGAGCAGGGAGCCCGATGTGGGGCTCGACCCCAGGACTCTGGGATCATGATCTGAGCCGAAGGCAGACCCTTAATGGCTGAGCCACCCAGGCGCCCCCCAGGCTCCCCTTTTCATTTCAGTCAACAGTTTTCCCATAAAGAATTTTTTTTTTCTGAGAAATTACTCATTTACTCTTCATCCATACCTCTTTCCTTCGGTGATTCAAAAATCATTCTTTCTAGTATTGGAAACAAAATCTGGTGATCCCATTAACTGAGATGGTAGAAAGCTCTGTATTTTCAATCGGATATAAAGCAAACTTCCTGTAAGGCACACTCTGTTTTATTTATTCATTTATTTACGTGCATTTTTAAAAAGATTTTATCTATTCATTTGAGAGAGAGAGAGAGAGAGAACAAGTGGGGTGAGGGGGAGAGGGAGAGAGAGAAGCAAGCTCCCCGCTGCTGAGCAGGGAGCCCCACACGGGGCTCAATCCCAGGACC
Source organism: Spilogale gracilis (assembly GCA_004023965.1). Lineage (NCBI taxonomy): Eukaryota > Metazoa > Chordata > Mammalia > Carnivora > Mephitidae > Spilogale > Spilogale gracilis. Next base: position 22,295 of record PITA01005041.1, on the reverse strand, counting down.
CTGAGATCATGACCCGAGCTGAAGGGAGACGTTTAACCAGTTAAGCCATCCAAGAGCCCCTGTTTTGTTTTCTCTTTTTAAAATTTATTTTTAGGTAATCTCTACACCTAATGTAGGGCTCGAATATGCAACCCTGAGATTGAGAGTTTCATGCTCCACCCAGCCAGTCCCACATCCCAGGCATACTCTGCTTTAATATTCACTTCTTAAAATTTTCAGCAATGTTTTCTATGTATCTTTCAATAAGACCTACTGACTAAAGATCGCATATGTTGTTGCCATATTGTTTTTTGTGTATTACAGCCATTTTTTCATGGTAGAAAAGCAAATGTTTCCCTAAAGGCAAGTGGCTTTTCGTGTTTTGCAATCAGTAAGAAACACTGAAAGACTCTTGTATACACCTAGTACATTTAATGAAATTTTGTTAAGTTCTGGAGTAAGTATGGTTAGTAAGTTTAAACATCAGTGAAATAATTGAGGAAGTTTATAATCATTGTCTGGATGCTTAATTTTTATATTTCTTACTAATTGGGAAGCTTTCTATCATCAATAGCTAATATGTCAAGGCAAAAACTCTTAGGGCAATAACTTTCATTACAAATAATAAATGTTAACCATATTTTAGGGAATTATCTTGAAAGTGGCCTTTTTGGTCGACTTATTTTTATGTTTAATGAGGCTGGTCATCGCTCTTGCTGGCTAATAAAGAGCTCGTTCAGGAGGCGAAAGGTCATTCCAGATATTTTTATTGTTTCTTATGTTTGCATTATTGATAGTATAATCCAGGTTTCTTTGCAAGAATCTTTTAAAGCCGTTTGCTCGTTTGGTGAAGATTAGATAGAAACATGGTAAGCCCTCCAAGAGATTTTGGTTGACTTGAGGAAAATCTGACATGATACAGTCATTATTTCCTCCCACAAAGCCTTAAGATCTTACAGATCTCAAAGGATTGAGACGCACGATCTATGGGGCCATTAGAGGGGTGGGGTCGGGGGGCAGTCCTGTGGCCTCAGTGATTCGAAATGGGAAGGGAAAGATTCTGTTCCCGAGGTTGGGAGGATCAAATTTTTAATTCTCAGAGACTTCTCAGCCAAGAAGCATTTTCCTGGATACCATGTTCTCTCGGGAGGAGTAAAAACAGTCCCTGGGATTTCATTCTTCACTTTCCCCTAGAGCGATATACAAAGATGAACAGTCTAGATGCAAGCCCAGGCCTGCTGGAAATTCTGCTGGGAGAAAGAATCCAGCCAGTCTCTTTCCCTGACACACAGAGGGGTCTGCTCCAAGCTGGCCTGCTGTGAGCATGGGGCCTGCAAATGGGTGGGCAAACCTGTGCTCACACAAAAAGGCATAACCCTTTGGCAATCTTCGGGCATCAGCGAGGATTGCATTTGGTTTCCCTTAACCGAAACCCATGCTGGCTCACCCAAATGGGGCTTTGATTTTTGCCATATAACCAGAAGTCAGGAAGTAGGTAGTGCAGGGATGTTGTCGCGAGAGTCATGAAGGACCTCAGATCCTTCTGGCTTCCTGCTCTGCTCTGCTAGCATGGGGCTTTTTCTTCTCAGGGTTTCAGGATTGTCCCCTGCACTCCCAAGCATCTCCTTCTCACTCCAGGCAGGAAGAAGAGGGAGAGGTGAGGCCAAAAAAAAAAAAAAAAAAAAAAAATGCAGTCTTCTCCTCTGGGGCCTTTGCCTTTTATTAAGGGATGGACAGGTTTTCCAGAGATGTTTCCCTCTACTTTATGGTCCAATGCTCTGGACATCTGCCAGTGAGTCTGAGAGGCCAGATTCTGCAACTGAGTGCATTACTGTTCCCAAATAAAACTGGTGTTCAGTTGGTAAAAATGAAGGCAAGAATGGATTCGAAATACACTAAGAGTGTTTGGGCTCTGTTGTGAGTGAATCACCCAATTCCATTCCGAATTCACTGCCTCCTTCTCAAAAACCTTGCATCATACCCCAGGCAATGTATTCCTTAGAACCGTCATCAAGAAGCCCCACACCGAGAGCAAGTCTTGCACTGGGATCCCCAGGTGCCTGGCCCCAGCCGTGGGCCGGCCTGTGAGCCACGTCTGACATCTTTCCATGGGGCTGGCAGGACTCGGGACGCCTGGGCCTGGGCTTTCACTTACTATGGGTCACCTCCGTGTCCTTGATCTACCTTGCAGGGACTTGAGAACAGCTCCAACTCATAAATAACTGGAGCCATGTGTGAGCGGCAGTGCCCAGGACGGGGCTTCCTGGCGAACCAGCAGCGCCCACGACGGCCGCTCAGGGTGACTCCAGGTGGGTATGTCGCCCAGCGGCCAAGGGTCCTGGAGGGCAGAAGACATTGGATTTCAGCGTCTCAGAGACTGTGTGTAGGAGGCGTTCCCAGACATGATGAACTGGGGGCTGGCTGGTGGGGGAGGCTCAGAGCTGGCGAGCTGGCTTTGCATGAAGCCGAGATTTCCTGCAGCTCCTGGCCTCTTCCTGGGTCATATCCATAAGGTCTGTAGATTTTGTTCAAATTGAACTGCATCGATACTAAGCTGGTTTAAACCCTGCTTTAAGAAATGTGGTCCTGTCCTCATGAAAGTAGCATAACGTAGGTGACTCTGAGCAGGCCCAACCCTCCCCTGTGTGGATGAAGAGGAGGTTGGAGGGGTAGTATTTGTGTTTTTTCCCTCATTTTCAAATAAACATATACACACTGCAGAAAGTTTAGAAGGATCATTTTCCCACTCTCCATTCCTACTATAACCCCAATTTTATTTAGGGTAGCCATGTGCCCCAGTAAAAGATAACATTTCTCAACCTTTCTGGCAATGAGCAAGTATGAATGGGTGTAAGTGGAACTTAGATGGGCTTTCAGGAAGACTCCCAAAGAAGGCAGGGGGCAGGCAGGGCAGGCCCACAGGCCCTTTTGTTCTTTTCTCTTCCTCTTTTATGTGGAATGTGGATGTGATGGCTAGAACTCCAGCAGCCATCTTGGGTGTTTAGAATCAACTCTCTGTGTTGAAGTGGTGACATAGAAAACCAGAAGGAAACTGCATCCCTGATGACTTTGTCCAACTATCCAACAGCCCTGTCATACCTGCCCCTGCACGTCTTTTTTGAGAGAATAAGCTCTTCATTTGCTTAAGTCACTGTGGTCAGGTCTCTGTTAACAACAACTAAAAGTAATTTTAGGTGATCTAGTACCTGACACGGAGCGACTGTCTAGTAAAAGTTTGGGACAACACGTTTCTCTGGAAAGAGCTCTAGGAGATGAGAGGAGTGGGCGAAAGACTCCTGGGCCTGCTTTGTCACCAACTCCTTGAGTGACCAAGTTCATGCTCTCTCTGGGCCTCAGTTTCTCTTCTGGGAAATATGGTTATTTCCTATTTATAGGTTATTTCCTATATTTAACCTATAAAAAAGGTTAAATGCTCTTCAGGAGTGTCTTCAGGCTCTCATTCCTCTGAATCTATGGACTGAACCGACCTGGGTGCTCTTTTGGTTTTACACCTTGCTAATTTTGTAGTAGTAGGTGGGTCATTTAGCTTCTTGGAGGTCCAGGTTTTTTAAATCTCAGCTGCCTAGCTTATGAGGCACACACATATTGTTTAGTGAATGAATCAGAATGGCCCTGCCACCTTTCTCCCCAAGCAGCTTCCATACTGCTTCTTAGGTGGCCTGAGTCCCTGGGCAAAAGAACAGAGGGAGAACCAAGCCAGGCCTACAGCACCTGCGAGGAAGAAGTAGAATCAGCCCCTCCCTGAATGAAGTTCCAGAAACAGCATCTTCTGTCTCCCAGCTGACCCCCTCCTGAGGATGCCAGGGACTCCCGCCATCATTTGCCTTCAGGAGAGGAAGCTGTGGCCATCTAAGATGCTCCTTGGTTCCCATTGGCCCGGAGCTCTACCTGTGCCGCTGTTTCCCAACAGGAAGTTCAGTTGCCCTGGCACTCCATCTCCATGGCAACCATTGCTTTTGAGACACTGAATGGCAATTGCTGGTATAGGGAGGCCAGTCACAGAATACTGATTTGCCCCGTGTCTGTAACCACGACTGCATCTCAATACCTTTCCAGATTCTCAAGGAGCTAAAAATACATCTGGTTCTGTCTAGGGCTCTCCAACCAGGCTAAGTATTTTCAAGTGCATCTGAGCTGCCTCTGACCTGCTAATATTGGTTATCCTAAGCAACTGGGGCTCAGGGGGCCAGGGAACGGGACACTGAATGCAAAATTACAGAGTACAGATCTGGAAGAGTCTGCTGGAGAGAAGGTAGAGAAGTGAGGAGGGTCTCCTGAGAGGAAACCGAAGGGTTCTGGGGCACAGCCAGCAAAGAGCCCCGATTCCCTGAGGAGCTCCAGTGACCTTGGCGGTCCAACTCATGATCCGGGCGTTTGTCCATTCAACAAACATGTATTAAGCCTCTACTCTGTTCCAGACTCTGTGCCAGGCGCTGAGATCACAGATGTGAATAAGAGAGCGCACGCATTTCCCACTCTCATCACAGTTTACAGGATGCTTGAAACTGGGCTTATCCCTGAAAGTGTGAACATATCACGTGTATTTTTGGATGTCTTCTCTGCTGTGCACTGAGCTTCCCAGCTTCAGGGTTGTTTTACTCATAACCTTGGCAGTGTTTGCAGCACAAGGTGGGTGGTGAGCTACCTCCGGATTGACAGTGATGGGATGGACCTGAGCAGCATTGCTGCCAAAGCCTCCCTGGCTACGGGGCCCCCAGAGGCTCTGGCCAGCCCTGCAAAGCGCATGCTCGGGCCCTGAGGTCCTGCATGCAGGATTGATAAAGTGACTGCTGCATTGATACCTGTTAAAGCAGTTCCACATCAAAGGACAGGTTGAATGACTTCCTAGTCTCCTTAGCAGGATCGGCAGACAGCCCTCCCCCCACCCCACCTCCTTCTTCCCGTAATCGCTACACATGTCATTCAATTAATCCTGCATTTCCCAGAGCAGGAAGCTGAGCAGAGTTTAGAATGAGCTCTGCGGGCCAGGGCTGCCCTCACAAAGCAGGTGCGGCACAGCCCTGGTCCCGGCTCCAGCCCTCGCCTCCTCCCTCAGGCAAAGGGGCCACGAGACCGAGACCGAGACCGAGCCAGGGAGACACTGTGGGGGCTCTGCAGGTCCATGGGGATCCCACAAAGGACGCGCGAGGTCATAAGAGGCTGCCGCTGTGACCCTGACCACCTTCCTGGGCCTTAGGGGCTCAGATCCTGTGGCTGGCTGGTTGCCTTAGAGCAGAGAGAAGGGGCTGGGCTCCTGGAAGCACCCCACCTCCTTCGGGCCATCTGGCTGAGTGAGAAAGAGGATCCACGCAACCCGACTCTCCTTTTTGGCAAAGCAGCTCCAGATGGGCCTGTTGGGGGCATCCACTGTCCAAGGGGAGCTTCTCTGCATCTGGTCCCTTCCTGTAAGTCTGTGGGCAAAACAAAAGCTTGATTCCTTCTGCCCGGATTATTTCCTTCTTTGCCTGAGGCTCTGGCTGCTCTCTGATTGCTTTCCTCTCCCATGTCCTGGAGAAAGGCTCCTGTGGCTACTGAGTGTTGGTCTGTAACGTCCTCACTGGCAGCGCTCCACAGACCTAAGACCCTGCGTGGACCCTTTGGGAGGCATGGGGATGTCCTCTCTTGGACCAGGACCTCCTTGCCGAGTGCCGGTTCCATTCAGGGCTTCTCCTGATATGTTTCTAACCACCCCTACTGTCTGCATCAAGCCGCCCTCAGAGCCCCTTCAACAAATGAGGCCCCGGCAGGGCCTTTTTCCCGGCTCTGTAGAGGAGGAAACAGCGGAGAAAACCAGCTGATTAGAGCCACCATTCCATGAAACAGCTGAGCCTACATCTTTGGCCCAGGTGGAGGAAAGTGGATCAGGAAATCTGGGCCCCTGTCCTGGTCTTCTAGCAACCAGCTAGTCACCTGAGCTGGGGCTGGCCCCCCAAATCTGTGTACCCACCTCACAAGGCCTTCAGGAAGATTCATCCCAACAGTGGATATTCTGATGCTCTGAACAGTAACATACAGGTGTGTGAATTTATTCAACACCTACTTTGTGTTACATGAGGCAGCAGATTCAAATGGTGGCCTCCATTCTGAGGAATTTTGTAGAATCTGGAGTTGGCATCTCAGGGTTGGGAGCAATGGAGCATCCCAGATGGACTGGTGGTTTGTGTTTAGGAAAAACAAAAAGAATGTGAAACAGGCCAAGAGCATAATTGGTGCTCTCCTGCATCGTAAATACAACTGGAAGCTGGGAAGGAGAGAACGGGGCAGAAGTGTCGGGAAGGCCGTCCGCCCTCTCCCCTGTGACTAAGGGAGGGTCAGGAGAGAGCAGAGCCTCTCCCCATGCTTCTCCCATGCTTGAGCCGTGAGATAACCAGGCCAGCCACAGCCCTGTGGGGGCAGGGTTTCATCCCCTGATCCCAAATGACCACCTTCACAGCTTTAGAGCCAAAATAGGGAAGGAATTCACAGGGGGCTCTCCTCTGGCAGGCATGGACGAACTGTGAACCTCCTTTCTTTGTGGGGAGGAAAAGAAAGCATTTTAGTGGATTTGTTCTCTTTCAGGCACACTGTCATAGAACCTGGTCACCCTCCAACCCCCCAGACAAAGCCTCTGAATTCCCCCAAGACATGCCTGCTAAGGTCTGGTAAGGTAAAGGCAGACAAGCTGCCAGGGCCACTGGGGTCTGGGGCCCCTTGGCTGGAGAGTGGCGGCGGGGTACGGCAGGCTACCCCAGCCCCAGGTGACTCAGGGCTGCCCCATCCCTTCCTGTGGGCTGCTCCCTGGGTGCTCTTTCCTGCGGCCAGTCCTTAGATCACTGGCTGGAGCAGCCAGATAGATATCACCATCACGGGCTTGGTCTCTAAGTCCCCCTGATATGGACTCCCCACCCCCACCTTGGACCTGTGCAGTCAGGAGGGACAGCTTGGAGTGAGCAAGAACCCTGGACCAAGAACAGAAACACTGGAGTTCTATCTCCTTGTTTCCTTCAGTGCACAGCGGGTAGTGTCCTGGGAGACCAGGGGAGGATGTGCAGATTTTTTAGTTAATATCATCCTAACGCCTTACAAATCATCATGAATGACCAAGTCATTTAAATACTTCCCTCTCTCTTGGGCAAATAATCCCAAACCCTACCTTCCAGTGGAATTCAAATCCTGTCCCTCTTTCTGCTACACGTTTTCACGTTCATGGCACTTAAAGCCCTCTGAATAGATATCTAAGCCTAGCTGGTCTCGTGTGCAGTGCTGGATACAGAGGTCCTGTAGGGACTCTGGCGAACCCCTACCTTGCTGGTGCTCCCCACTACCCTCTGGGTATGAGCAGCTGGCTGTTTCTCTGTCACGTGTTCCTGCTCCCCTGCCTCCTATGCGGTGCTCGTCCACCAGGCCTGACCTCAAAGGCTGGAGAGTTAGTAGAGCCTCAGCTGAGCCTCCACGTGAGGCCAGTGCTTCCCAGCGATGCTGTCATTTGGCTTCAGAACCACCTGCTTCCTGCCTGTGGGCTTGGCTCAGCCTCTCAGCGGAGCTCCGGGCCTTTCCCGGGGGGAAGTGCCTCTCTTGGCCTAAAGACTATGTCTGAGTCCACACCGCCTCAGGAGCAGATCTTAGTTTCCTTCCTTCCCTTGGGTGCTGAGCTGGATGCCCAGCTCAGAGCAAGTAAGGGTCTGATCATTGGGCTGCTTGTGCACATGAGGAAGGAAGGAATAATTATGCTAAAGGATATAGTTTTCTTCGGGACATAAAATCTTTACCAGCACTGAAAACTCCTCCTCCCCTTCCTGGGGCCAGCCACGCAGGCATATTTCTCGGAGAGGATAATTCCATCTCTTTCCCGGGAGTTTCCAACCCCAAAATGGCTCAGGCTTGCGCAGTGGTGCCAAATATGGCACAGAGATTATTCTGAGCAACTCACAGCCTGCTCTTACACAAATAGTGAAGTAGAAGAGGATAATTCTGGTTTTCTTTCTTTTCGTGCCTATCTTCCCTACTGTCATTGATTGAGTGAGTCACTCATTGATTCATTGATTCAAACTGTTACCAAGCCCTGGGCTCTGGGAAGTTCAGGTGATGCAAAGGGACAGTGTGAACTGCGCCCCAGTCGGCGTGTGGCCAGGAGGGGGCAGGTAACACAGAGGGCAGGGAGCCTGGTCGACAGAAGGGAGTCCAGGGAAGCTAGCGGGAGAGACCCCTTCTGGGGTTGTACCTGGGAAGATTTCTGGGTGGAGATGAGGCTGGAGCTGAGATGTGTGGGCTTTAGCCAGTAAATAAGGGAGGCCTGGGGATGTGGGAGGAAGAAGGGTAGGAGGCCAGGGAAAGAGGAGCTTTATCTAGAAATCCTCCGGAAGACAGTGTTTCATTTGGCCTGAGGAAAGAGGGTGCGATGACCCCATTCTTCTATGACTCCTGGTAAGATGTTAATTGGGCTTTTTTTTTTTTTTAAGATTTTATTTATTTGAGAGAATGAGAGAGAGAAAGCACAAGCAGAGGTAGGGGCAGAGGGAGAAGCAGATTCTCCACTGAGTAGGGAGCCCAGGGAGCGCTAAGGGTCCTAGGACCCTGGGATCGTGACCTGAGCCGAAGGCAACCGCTTAACCACCCAGGCCCCCCTAAGGTGTTAATTGTTAATTAAAGAAAGTGTTAGCTACCAGCAGCTTTAAAATGTGGCCCCTCCTTTTGAAGACTGTATTTGTTTTCATTGCCTGCTGCCTGGGAAGAGCGTGACCTTGGAATCAAGGGGACCCGGATTCAAAACTTGACTCACAGTCACTATCTGTGGCCTTGAGCAAGCCATTTAGTTTCTGGAATATTCACTTTTAGTAAATTGGGGACAATAATCTTCACCCCACGAGACTGTTGTGTGGATTAAAGGAGACGTCATATGGAAAGGGCTTCACTCAGAACTGGTACCACCCACGTGGTCACAAATGTTGCTTTTATCTCAAAAAATTAAACAAGCATTACCCTATCTACCCAGAAGAAACTGAAAGTAGATGTGAAGGAAATACCTGTACACCATTATTCATAGTAGCCAAAAGGTAGAAACAACCCAAATATTCATTAATGCATGAATGGATAAACAAAACGTGATATGCTCACTGGATATGAAGCTAAACCAATTACAAAAGGACGACTACTGCATGATTCCCCTTCTGTGAGGTCGGTAGAGGAATCGAGTTCGCAGAGACAGACAGCAGAATGGTGGCGGCCAGCGGCTGGGAGGAGAAGGGAAGGGGCGGGCTGCTGTTGAACGGGCACAGGGATGATGGGGAAGTTCTGGAGATGGACAGTGGTGATGGGTGGAACGACAATGTGACTAGGGTAAATTTTGTTATGTGTATCCTATCACAATTAAAAAACACATTGCTTTTCTTCTCTCTCCAGCAGCAGAGTCTCCACAAACTTCTTTCTTCTTCCTAAAGGAAGTGGACAACAGCAAGCTCGGTGTGACACTTCTAAAAGGTCTCCAACCCTGAACTTGATGCCTAATTATCAGCAGATCCTGCTCCCAGAAGGGGGGGATTGACTAATCAATATTCTGTCAAGGCCAAAGAGTCTATATATCAGGCTCATTGAAAGGAAGCTGGCTGCTGGCTGGGGTCAGGCAGAGAGAGGAAAGGTAGATGAGAATTCACCAAATGTCCACTGTGGGCCGGGAAAAGTGCTCAGTGCCAGGATAAAATGGCAAGCTTCTTCCCTTAAGGAATTCACGAACAACATCTGCCCTACCTGCTAGCCCGCATCCCCCCATTGTAGAGATGGCAAGGAGGGGAAAGGGGAAAAGACATGATTTGCAATTATCTGTCTGGACTCGGGACCCAGCGACTTTTCCAGGGCCCCCAGAACACTGACTCCTGAGGCTAATGCAGCTTACTGACCTCCAACACAAAGATGACTCTGTGTCCAGACCTTGAGGAATAGCCAGCAGGTAACCAGCTTCCTGCAGCCCCTAGAAAGGTAAGAGGGCCAGGAGGACCTCCCCATGAGCTGAGCAAAGGATTTGCTTTGCTACTATCCTCCTGGTTTCACATGCCTCTAGAGTCAGGAAATCTTCATGGGGACCACCCAAATAATTTGGGGTTCTCATCTTTCCCACATCCCTCCCATCAACCCGAGGCATATGGCAGATAGAGGTCCCATGGCAAAGTGTGGTTGGCAGTCCAAACCTGAGTTCCCAAGTCCAAGTGCTTTTAATTCATTCAACAAACACTTCTCAAGCCCCTACTTACTGCCAGGTATGCTAATAATTCAGTCTATGCAGTGAAGCTGGACAGGACATAGAGATCTAAGTATAATTTCTAAAAATTAATAGCATGAGTCTCCTACAGTTATAGAAGGAACACGTGTCAAAGGTTTTATTGAACTCATTAATGAATGAGGGACCAAATAAGTTGCTAAAAGTGGTTCAAAGAGCTTGAAGGAACAGCACTTAAAAGGAAGGTACATTAAGATGAATTTCTTTGCAAATTAGAGACAATCTGGTAAATATCCCATAGGGCAATCAAACCGGGATTCTCTCGCCCAGCAGACAGAAATCTACAAGTTAAGGGGCGCCCGGGTGGCTCAGGCGGTTAAGGGTCTGCCTTCGGCTCAGGTCATGATCTCAGGCTCCTGGGATCGAGTCACGCATGGGGCTCCCTCCTCGGTGGGGAGCCTGCTCCTCCCTCTCCCTCTGTTGCAACCCCTGCATGTGCACTGTCATCCCCTGTCAGATAAATAAATAAAATCTTCTTAAAAATCTTCAAGTTAACAAGCAACTTGACACTCTGAGTTCTTTATTAGTAAAGGCAAATGACAAAGTCAAACAATAAAGCACTCTTCTCCAGCAGCGCTGTTCCATAGGTCTGTAAAACAAGCCGTGTGTGTGCAATTAAAATTTTTCCAGTAGCTGCATTAAAAAGTAAAACTGAACTGGAGAAATTAATATTAATAATATATTTTATTTGACCCAGCATGTCCAAAATATGGTCATTTTAACCTGTGGCATTCACAATTGACATGCCGGTGCTCAGAAGTCCTATGTTGACAGTAACAGTTCTAGAGAATTAAATAGTCTTTGGGTAGGCCTATTAAACAAAGCTTCGCTATGATATTGCAGGAATATGCAGTCATCTTTCTGGCCTCATTTAAATTTTGGATAGAATTTCCTAATATATTTACTATCCTAGTATCTACATAGGTCCCTTGGCCCAGTTAGCAGAAGTACAGAAAAGGTGAGTCCAAGCTATGACTCTTAAAAATGTTTGTGCGAGGCGGTCAGGTAAACACCTAGTATGAACAAATGTTCTCGTAAATGTATGTCAGGGACCATGAGGGCCCAGAATCTGCTAGTGGGATGCACGCATCAGGGAAGATTTCACCAAAGATGAGTAGTTTTCACGAGGTAGAGCAAGTGGGGGTCACTGTAAGGAAAGGGAAGAGTGTGACCCAAAGTAGGAGAGTACACAAACTCAAAGAACACCCCTACTTGGGTGTGCAGGAAGGGAGGGTCAGGGACTGAGGCCTGATGGGCCAGATGGTCATGGGTGTCTCACTTTTGTCTGACAGGGAACCATAGGAGGGTTTTCAGAAGCAGAGGGACATGGTCAGAATTGTCTTTTAGGAAGACCCTTCAAGTAGGCGCTGAAATCTTCCAATTCTTTCTCCTCTCATTACCTCTCTGATGGATGGGCATGACGTCTGCGTCAAGGTTGGTAGCTAAAAATATTTCCTAGGCATCAAATTTCAGATGTGATGCCCAGATTCAGAGCGAAGAAAACACTGACAAAGGGGTCAAGGTGGCTTCCAAGGGTAGGACAGGGTTGAGATTCCTTTTGGGATCTCAGGAAGGGTGCAGATGGCTTTTATGGATTAGTGGCTTGGTAGCCGGTACCCCAGCAGCCTTTGGGGCCAGGTGAGGACAAAGTAAGAGGAATCTCAGCTTGGCATTAACCCAGCCACTGGCCAAGTGAGACAAGCAAGGGCACAGGTTTGGGCTGTGTTTTGCTTTTTTGGTTTTTTTTTTTCCTTTAAGATTTATTTATTCATTTGAGAGAGAGGGAGAGAGAGCAGGAGGAGGGGCAGAGGGAAAGAATCTCAAGCAGACTTCCTGCTGAGCACAGAGGCAGAGACGTGGGTCAATTGCAAGACCCTGAGATCACAACCGGAGCGGAAATCTATAGTCGGACGCTCAGCTGACTCAGCGACCCGGTTGCCCCGATTGCCATCGTCTGGATGGAGATAAGAGCTGGCTTTGATTTCTCTTGCCCTTTACATCTGAGAAGCTCAGAGTACTTTGTGGGTACTCTCCAAGATGGTGGTCTCTTGTCTCGGCGAGAGGAGGCTCACACAAGGGCAGGGAGAGCTGGAACAGGCACAAATGGTACGAGGAAACAAGAGGAACTCCTGAATTTTCTGAAACACCCTCTTTGGTCCCCCATCTCGTCAATGTCAGAGAAGAGGAAGCTAACTTGTTTTGCTTCTAGTTCTACTTGAAGTGCACAGAACAGCTGTTTTAGGCCGAAAGTCTGCAGCCCAGAGGAAGGGAAGAGGCAGGGGAGGGAAGGGGAGGGCTCAGGATGGCTCTACATTCAGTGTCTCTCTTGATGCTGTATGTAATGGGGGTGGGGGCTATGGGGTCTTAAATCAGCTTCCTCACGGCTGATGAATTTCTAAGTGTTCAGTCTGGGAAAGCAATGGACGCTGGGGGCCCATTCCCACTTGGGTTTTATGTATAATCACCATGTTCAGGACTAATCACCCAGCTGAAACAGAAAAATTCTGGTCTAATCTCCTTGGAGATAAGACATCCGTCTTGCTTGTTTTCCTGAACTGGTCTCCAACAGGGGCTTCGTGGGAATACCTTCTGATGAAAACTAATGAAAAACTTGTGATGGTTTTCTGATGAAAAAAACTAGAGCAGCAGAAGAAATGGAGTCAGCACTTAGGGAATTGACCCACGTCTGCCAGCTCCCAGCCTTCTAAGAATTCCTCTCCTCATCCTCCACCAGGGCTAATCCCCCAGCCCCAGCACTTCCCAGAGACGCTGTGGGATGGCCTGTGTTCTTTCTCTCCAATTTAGGTCTCCCACAAAGATCCTCTATGGAGTCTACCTGCTCAATTTGGAAAGGTTCCTTAGTGTTCATCCAGGAAGGAAGAAGTTAAGCTCTGTGAAGTGTGTCAGGTACCGCACTAAGCGGTCGGGACTCGGGATCTTATTCAAGCCTTGGGAGAACCTGCTAAGGTGGGCAGTGTTATCCTCAGTTTGACCATTATGGCAGGTTAGCACGCAAAGTGTAAAGACAGAATAACCAGCAGCAAATGCAAGGCTAGAGCTCCGCCCCCTGGTTCCTGTCCATATTCAGTCGCAAGGAGAGCTGAGCTCAACTCCAGAGAAATCCACATTGGAGCAAGAGCCCCAGGGTGAGGAAGACTCCTCAGGCAGGCTAAAAGGAGCCTCCAGGGTCCCCTGGCTCCAGCTATTTTCATAGTCTGTGCTGCCTAACCTCTAACTTCCAGACTGCGCCTTGGGGCATCTGAGGACAGCTCTGAATCCCTCCTGTGGAACATAACACACGACCAGCTTTGGCAGCAACTTCAAGGGGCTCAGGGGCCCTGAGAGTCAGCAATGGTCTTTGAGACCCAGGAGTCTCCCTAGGAGCCTAGGTGGGAAGGAGAGCTGGGGTCTGGAAGGGTGGAGGAAGACGGAACAGCACTATGGGGGCGGGGCGGGGCTGGGGTGGGGAGCAGATAGGGTGCCGCTGATGGCCAGGGCAAGAGTCCTGTGGCAGAGCCTCAAGTGGGCAACGCCCCTCCCAGGGTGAAGTGTGCCTGCATAGAGTGAGGCCATCAAAAGGCGTCATGGAGGGGCGCCTGGGTGGCTCAGTTGGTTAAGTGACTGCCTTCGGCTCAAGTCATGATCCGGGAGACCGGGGATCGAGTCCCACATCGGGCTCCCTGCTCGGCGGGAAGCCTGCTTCTCCCTTTCTCACTCCCCCTGCTTGTGTTCCCTCTCTGGCTGTGTTTCTCGCTGTCAAATAAATAAAATCTTAAAAAAAAAAAAAAAGGCATCATGGAACCCTGAGGGTGCTAAGGGAGGCAGGGTCCCCCGGGCCAGTCCTGGCCCATCCTGGAAGTGGGTTTTGTTCTGACAAGGGAAAATGGTATCCCATGACACAGCTCAGAGTCCTAAGCCTCCATTTGGAGAGTGGATTAAGATTTCTTCCGCTGAAGCCAGACGTGTCCACGATTACAATAAAAATCCGGAGTGGTCTTGGTCTCCGAGTAACTGAAGCCTCCCACTTGCCAAGGATGGGGTGGCGTCAGGCTAACCCAACTGGCAAGGCAGCCTGTTAAAAATAATGCTTACGTAAAGAAAACACCCTCGGAAAAAGAAGCCTGAGTAATCTGGGCGGGCTGGGATAAACGCCTCCTCTTCTGACCTGCCTCTGAGATGAAATGATCTATTTCTTCCTTGAATTGCTCCCCCAGTTCTGTTCATTCACGTGCTTGCTCAGCAGACACCCAAACAGTGTTTGGGGTTTGCCCAGCTGTTCTATTTCCAGCCTGTTGAGTTCATTTTAGGTCCCACAGTCGGGGATTGGTCTCTCCTGCTTCTCCCTCCTCCCCTTTTCCCCTCCTCCCCTCTTCTCATTTTCTCATTCCTCTTGCCATGCTTCCCCTCCCACTCCTCCATCTTCACCCTTCCTCTCTGCCTCTCCCTCCTCTTTCTCCCCCTCCCTCTCCTCTCCCCTTCCTTCTCCAGGATCTCTGCTCTCTGCTTCTCCTCTAGTGTTTTCTCCCACCTCCTCACTCTGGCTCCTATTCCTCATAGCTTGCAGGTGTGTGTGCACAGGACTTGGGGGAGCTGGGAGGGGGCAGGCAGCTTGGCCGGCTTCTCTCTGCCATCTCACTGCCTTGGGAAGGAGGTACACGGGTATCCTGGGTCACCTGCTCGTGGGTCATTTCACGAGGATTCATGTCCAGCACCCTGCATCATGCTGGACCGTGTCTTCATCCATCATCCCACAGTGAATGGCCCTAGCAAGGACTTCTGGAAAAGGGTTTCTAGTCAGGACTGCCAAGCCCTACTCCCCTGATTGTCTTTCCAAGTATAAATGGTGGACATGCCCAGAGCACTATCCTCCTGGCTGAGGCCGCCTTGCTGTTCTAAGCCTTCCGCCTCGGTGTACTCCTCCCGCGGCAATCTCCAGGAGATGTGTGATTATCTTCACTTCGTAGGCAGGGGGACAGCGCTCAGAGAGGTTAAGTCATTTACCCAGTGTCACTTGGGTCTCGAGCCGCGAAGCCAGGAGCGGCGAAAACTCTGGGTGTGGGCAGTTCATGGATGAGAGTGGTGGCCCCAGGGCCGAGGGGCCCAGCTCCATCCTGTGGCTGCGTGTGGCCCCAGAGCCAGTGGTCAGGGCCGTGGGCGCCAGAGCCAGGCGGAATGGGTTTGAGTCAAAATCGGCATGGGAAATCTGTGAGATCTCTGTCGGGCTAACCTCTGTGCCTCGGTTCCTTATCTGTGAAATGGAAGTGATTAAAAGAGCCCTCACCTCCTGGGCTGCCTCTGAGGACTCATCCACACAGAAGGCTTAGAACAATCTGTGGCCTGTTAGCACTCACTGTGAGAGGAGGGCATCAGCTCCCCTCTTCTGGAGGAACACACCAACCTCTGAGAGAAGGTCAGGTAGTGCTCTAGGGGTCCCAGAAGACCCTCCTACCCACCTCCTCATTTAACCTTCATACCTCCCTCGGATGAGGGCAGGGAAGGTTTAATTCCCATTTCACAGATGTGTAAACTGAAGCCAAGCAATGGCTTGGGACTGGCCCAGGCTCCTGTGGGAACAACCATCTCCAGTCTCTCTCTCTAGGGCCCAAGCGTGCAGCAAAGATTTTGCCCAAATTGGCACTCAGAGGGTCGGAGAGGGCAGAAGGCTCCTAAAAGAACACTCTCGTGAAGACTGAGCAGGTGCAAGATGGAAAATGGAAGGACCCAGGGCATAAGCCTTTAGCCATCCCAGGTAGACTCCGGTGACAGCCAGTCTGAAGCCATTAACACAAGGAGAGAAAAGCCCAGGTGGTCAGAGCCTGGGAAGTGGAGGGGAGTCTGGGGCTGTGTTTGGGGGCTCTGATGGCCAGGAGGGGAGACTTGGTTGGAACGTGGTGGTGGCATGGTAGGAGGAGGGGCCCAGCATCCCAGGGAATTGTTCTGGATAAATTCTGAGCCCAGACATGGGCTAGAATGACAGGTGTGCATGACGGAAGTCAGCAGTGAGCAGCTAGCTCGTTCCCTGCCTGCTCATTCATTCATCTCTGAGCTCCTGAGCACTGAGCAGGGGCTGGAGATAAGTGCGTTCATAAGTGAAGCACCCATAAATGAGCAAACAGGTGACAAGCTGTGCTAAGTACTGCAATGCCGGGGAGTGGGGGTGTACGAGGTACCATGAGAGCATAAGGGAAAAGCCCAGAAAGGGCTCTCAGAGAAGGTGAGAGCTGAGTGGGCCCTGAGGGACAAGTAGGTGTTGGCCAGGCAGAGGGCTCCACGCCAGAATGTGGAAGGGGGACAAAAAGGAGAGAGAGGGTCTTCTACATAGAACTAGCTTCTACTGCTTATCACTTCTGATTTCCCATTGGGCTCCATTTTCTCTCTCTCTCTTTTTTTTAAGATTTTATTATTTGACAGAGAGAAACACAGCGAGAGAGGGAACACAAGCAGGGGGAGTGTGAGAGGGAGAAGCAGGCGTCCTGCCGAGCAGAGAGCCCGATGCGGGGCTCGATTCCCGATCTGAGCCAAAGGCAGTCGCCCAACCAACTGAGCCACCCAGGCGCCCCTCCATTTTCTCTTTTATTAGTCAGAGCAAAGTCACAATTCCTTGTAGAACCTTGGTCTCTAATTTGATTCACATAAGGAGCTCCCGCTTTCTTCTCTGATCAGAACAAACAAATAAACAAAAAAACTACCCTGCTTCGAGCTCTCTGGACTTCCATATAATGAGAGAAGGGGGCTTTTACCCCATACATGGAAAAGAGGTCTAGTAATCCTGTGTGCGGGGAAATAAAATATGTGTGGACCCTAATTTATACTAGAGTGTGGATGATTGGCACAAGATACTTTTCGATGCATAGATGAAACCATGAAGCGAGGGCAAAGAGAACAGAAGGACCCTGGAAATGTGTGTTTGAGATGCAATAAAGATGGCATTTAGTAAGGGTAGAGAAAAACCCAGGAAGAGAAATGGAGGATTCTAGAAACCAATTTTCCCCTTCTGTCCAGGGAAATTTGCTAGTCACGGTCCAGCACACTGAGGCCCAGAGGGAGAGTGGTACCACTGGGGCCTTCTTACATACCCCCCCACCCTCATTATCCTACCCCCCTGGGTCCCCAGGAGCTGGTTGCCACCTCTAGGGTTGTCCTGAGAGAAATGAGGTCCCTAATCGATCTGCCAGGAGTACAAACAGCGTGGTCCCTCAGGGGAGGAGGCGGTCCTGAGGCACATGGTTGGATGCAGCTGGGGCATTGGGAAGGTGGCTAGTTTGGACTCCTGTTCCTTGCTGCTGTGGCCCCCTCTAGTCCCCTGAGAGCACAGCACAGACAGGCTACCAGGCTGACCTGGTAGTAGCCTAGGAAGGGTGAGGTCCCCGGGGCAGCTTCTCTGTGCTGAGAGTGGTGGTGGCGGCAAAGCTCTCTCTCCATAGTAACTTGGCAGCCACCACCCCGGGGAGGGCCGCCATGGCAACGGCTCATCCCAGACTGGCTCCTCCGGGCCTCCTGGGCTCACCCTGGTCTTCCCAAAGCGCAGCTGGCCGGGCCTGAGCCAGGTGGGGCACCTTTTCTCTGAGCCCCTCTTGGGTCAGGGCTGAGGGCATAGAGAAAAGTCTGTTTTTGTGTGTTTCTTTTGTTTGTATGATTTGAACATTTGATCACTGATAATTGAATTTGAAGCAATTGTCTTTGGACCTGGGGCCTACAGGTGGGAAACCGGGGTGGGCAGGAGGTGGTGAGGGGGTCTCTGGAGTTGCCCCTAGGTTAAGGAATCCCAGGCTCTGGTCCCTACAGAGATCCCCTCGGGGGTAGCCACACCTCAGCGGCCCTAGGCTCTTGAGCTGAAGGATCAGGATGTCCCTGGAGGACCCCTGCCGTCCCAACCCAGAGGCCTGAGCTGGACCAGGAGGCTCAGACTTCCAGAAGGAGTGCATTCGGGGGAGGGAGAATGGCTTGAGGGCCATGCTGGGCCAGGCAACTCATGCTCTTTCCCTCCTTCCCACACCCCAACCTCTGTCCCCTCCAGCCTTGTCTTTCCCCTCTTCATCACACCCTCATCCCTCCTGCCTCCATCACTGTCTTCTTTCGCTTCCCGTTCCAGGGGGAGCACCTACCATGCAAGGCGTGGCCCCCTGAGGGGAACCAAGGTGAATCAGCTCCCTCAGGTAGCTCACTGGTGGGGGAGAGGGTTTGCATAAGTTCCCCAAGCTGCAGGTGGAAGGCAAGTTCCAGAAGGGCGAGCAGGAAGAGCTCTGAGATCTCTTCTCCCAGCCTCCCTCTCTCTCAGCCCTCCTCATTATTCTGACAGTTTCTCAGGCAAGAAATGCATAATGTAAAGAGAAGAGCTTTCACGGTTCTCCCCAAGGACTCCCAGGGATGCCCAAGAAGTGAGGTGCGGAAGCCAGCTGAGACAGCTTGGAAGAAGAGGAGAGGATGTAGTTCGACAGCTGCTTGTGGCCTCGCCCAGGCTGCCTGTTCATTCATTCATATAGTATTTATGGAACCCCTAGCACTGCCCTGGGCCCCAGGCAGTTACAGGGAGGCGGGCAAGAGACAAATCGGTCATTCCAAAGCGTGCTAAGCCCCTGGGAAAAAAGGAGCCCGCTGCAGTGGTAGGAGACAGTACAGGGCACTGGAGGGGGCCACCAAGAAGTGATATTTAAAGCCAGAACAGAAGGATAAGATCTCAGCCTGGCAAAGGAGTCTGGTGAGGTGGGCACAGTATTCCACTAAAGCTGGAAGAGACAGTGCATGTAAGAAAGGCTCAGCGGCTGAGAGGAGAGAAGCCTCAGTGACAGGGCAGAGGCAGGGAGGGCCCCCCCCTTACCTTGACAGAATTCAGATTTATTCAGATGCAGTGGGAATCCAGGCACAGAGGTTTAAGCGGGGGGAGGGGGGGGACAGGATCCTTGTGTCCATTTTGAGAAGCCCTATCTGGCTGCTGGGAGGAGATGGGCTTGTGGAAAGGCAGATGGGAGCCAGGGAGGAAGCGTGAGAGATGGAGGGTTTGCGAGGTGTGTTTCAGAGCAAGGAATGATGGGACTGTCATGGGCTGGAATGCAGGTGGGAGAGATCTTTACTGGTCTTTTGGCCTATCTACCTCCTCCCACCCGACATTGGGCTGTAAGCTCCCTGAGGGCAGGGGTACTGCTGGCCTTGTTCACTGTTGGTGCCCCAGGGTGTAAGATGGGCCTTTGGTGAAGATTTAATGTGTGGTGAGTGAATGAATTCAGGTGGAAAGGGAGGGGTGAATGACGACACCCCGGTTTCTGGCTCAGCCTCGGGGTGGTCGGTGGTAACTCACAGAGGGGAGAGCCGTGAACTCAGAGCCCGGTGTGGGGAGAGGCAGGGGGTGGGGTGTGCAGGTGCCTGGGGGAGAGTGGGTGTGCAGAGCAGGAAGGGGGGGCGGGCAATGCTCCAGCCGCTCCTGTACACCCAACACGGAAAGCAGTGAGAAAAAGCTCACTGTGTTTATTGAATGAACGAATGGAGATGAGAGGAGAGTTCCGGGCGGGACCTACAAATGTGATTGCTACCGGATCCTGGAAGGTGTTTCAGACTGTAGGCATGGACAAGTTCTATCACCAAGGGAGAGGGCAAGGAAGGGGCCTCCTCTGGCCACCCCCTCTCCCACACCAGGAATTGCTGATGTAGGGAAGCAGGGACCCTAACTCAGCAAAAAGCAGAGCCCTGCAGTCTTGGGAGACTCTCAGGGAATAGCCCTGAAGGCAGGTAAATATGGTGACTGGGAGTGAGGGTGGGGGCAGGGGTGCAGGCTGGTCCCTCAGCCCTGTGAGAAAAGGAGAAGCTTCCAGTATTAATGGCAGAAGGCCTCTGACCTAGAACCCCAACAGCTGTCCTTCTGGGTCCTCCTCCTCAGCCCGTGATGCCAAGGCCAGGCCCAGCTGAGGGTCCCCAGGAAAGAGCAGGTCCCAGCGTCCCTGGCAGCCCTTGTGCTGTCCGGGGCTCAGGTGCGGTGACCACAGCCCCAGGTGACTGGGCCAGTTGGTGGGCCACCTGCTGTGTCAATCCCACAAAGGCCCAGAGCCCGGCAAGGAAGGCAGGTGCTTATGACAAGAAGGCTGCTGGGGCCCTGGGAGGCTGGAGGGCGGGGGGCTGGCTACACATCACCAACCCAAGCCCAGGGTATCAACCAAGTCATTGGCCCAGACGCACCACAAATGGCAGTCTCTGCCCTGCCATGGACCCACAACCAGCTGGAAAGAGGCAGACAGGGAGTCCAGCAGGGAGTTCCCCCCCGGAGTAAAGGGCTGGGAGGAAAATCACCCTGGGAGAGGAGTTCATGCGATCCCGTTAGGAAGCCCTGGGCTCCAGACCTGCCTTCCCCGCTAAGGAGCTGCGTGGTGCTGCCCCCCACCCCCCAGGCAGAATGCGTGAGAACCCAGAGAGGTCTTTTAACTGAACCTTCCATGCCCAGCAGAAATTCTTCCCACGAACGTTGGCACATGAACACCCAGGCTCTCCAGACATTTCCAGGGACGGGCGCCTCTTATCCACAGGGCGGGCCATTCCTATTCGGCAGTTGTTAAAAAGCTTCTCTTTTCCCCAAGGCCTGGAAGGACCCAATTGCCAGCATCACCAATTAAAGGTGTCACCTCCAAGGAACAGCATGGGACTGGGGGGGGTGACGGGGCCTTCCTTCCCTGTTGATGCTTTCAATATCATGTGTGAAATTTGTTAATAGCAAGGAAAACAAAAAGTCAGGTTCTTCTGTATTTGACCCCGATCCGTCCTCCGAACATTGCAACCTATTGGTCCCAGGTCTGCTCTCTGGGACCTGAAAATAAGCTAAATCAGCTTCCCCTTGGATAGAGACCCCTTTTCTTCTCCAGGCTGAGCCATTCCTGCTATAACTTGGTCCCCAGACAGGACCCCATCCCCGTCTGCCCCTTCTGAGCCTCAGACAAACTCAGTGGGTTGCAGAGGAAGGAACCAATAATTCCGAGTTGGGAGCCATGCTAATTAATTAATGACATCCCTTTTATGTATGTGGGGGGATCACTCACTTCCTCAGTCCTCGGTTACCCATAAAAGGGGAAAACAATACTTTTGCTATTAGAACCAATTGAGATGAAAGGAATGAAAAACATTAAAAGCACAAATCTGAACCCTTGAGGTTCTGACTTGAAGCCCTATTCCGTTTCAAGGGCAGCGAAGCCCTGGACTCGTGGAGCCGGAGGGCTTGGGTTCGAATGCCAGCTCTGCCCTTCATTGGCTATGTGACCTCGGAGAAATGAACCCACACGGCTGTGCCACAGTTTTCTCCATGAAACAAGGCGAATGAGGACACCAGTTTTGGGCTGTGTTCTCTGGTCTTATGACCCTCAGTCTGCCTTCTTCACAAAGATAGAAGGGCTTTACCGAAATGAGGTTAATCCATAGCACTTGCTTGGAAAGAGAGGCCATAAACCAAACTGGGGTGGGCTGATGGGGTGAGCTGCTCCACAACACACCCCCTGCCCCCGATATTTGTGGACAAGCATTCTGCGCTGGGCACTGCGCCCCAGGGCTCTAGAGGGGCGTTCCCTGGGCTCGGCCAACAGCTGGGTGGGGAGGGGTGCTATCACTCCCATTCCACAGCTGAGGAAACAAAGGTTCCCAGGGGTTAAGCAACTTGCCTCAGGTCACACAACTAGGAAGTCAGGAAGCCAGGACTCTAGCTGAGTCTGTCTGACTCCCAGCGTTGGTCTTGGACACCAGTGTCCAACTCTCTTGACCAGCTCTGTAATTTGGGCCCAGGCGCTGCTTTTTGAGGAAGCCATGCCTCCCTGCCCTGACCGCACTGCCCACTGTTTCTGGGAGGTGTGGCGGAGGGCGGGTCCCTTCTCTCGCTGAACTCTCTGCCCCTGCACGCCGCCCCTCTCCCCTCCAGAAGTCTGTCATCAGACTGCCACCAGGGACCCCGGCTGCATCTTCCTGGGTCCCCTCAGGGCCATCCTGACAGCTGGTACAGCTGGGTCGTTTGCTGGTTCTTGGCCCCTGTTCGTGAAATGGTTCCACACTCATCCACAAAACAAAAAACAGCCATTTTGGA
>PITA01005040.1:93327-115860 GCA_004023965.1 Spilogale gracilis | reverse complement strand
TTGTTTACTCAGAAAAACAGCTCCTGGAAAACAAAGGTGAGCCAGATTGGGGGAGATGCCAAATCAGTTAACCCCCTTAAACTCCGGGTTCCAGGAGCAATAGAGATGCAAATTAAGAGTGGGCAACCAGTTCCCAGTACTCAGGACCAGGTGGGAACACCCAATCAGTTAATCCCCTAACCTCCAAGATCCTGACCAATGGAGACCCCTGGTAAACCACTCTGTGTTTAGATTGTCAAGGGGATTATGAACTTAACAGTTTAAATGTATTCATCATCTCAGCAGAGTGAAAGAATTAACTCTAGGCAGCTGCGTGATTGCAATCAGCTTGTGGCTTACCCTATAAAAGCTAGCTTGTAAAAACAGGTGTGGTTGGGCACCTGGGTGGCTCAGTGGGTTAAAGCGTCTGCCTTCGGCTCATGTCATGGTCTCAGCATCTTGAGATCAAGGCCCGCATCCTTCTCTCTCTCTCTGCCTGCCTGTGATCTGTCTCTCTCTGTGTCAAATAAATAAAATCTTAAAAAAAAAAAAAAAAAGCATAGGTGTGGTCATTGTCTCCTTAGAGACAACCCTAGCCTAGGCCAGTGAAATTCTGACACTTGGCACAAAATAAAAATAAAGCTTTACTTGACCTTCACTTTTGTATCAGCCTAATTCCTTTGACCACAGACCCTATTACTCCCAAACATTACTTCAAAGGGGGTAATCCTGTTTAAATAGGGTGTGCACTGCACCCTAAGGAGGGTGAAGGTAAGAAGATCCACCCACCCATCACCAGGCTCTAGAATTGACTTTGTCAAGGTCTCTTTAAGAGTCCGGTTCAGGAAACCTGGGTGGCTCAGTTGGTTAAGGGACTGCTTTCGACTCAGGTCATGATCCAGAGACCTGGGATCAAGTCCCACATCGGGCTCCCTGCTTGGCGGGAAGCCTGCTTCTCCCTCTCTCAGTCCCTCTGCTTCTGTTCTCTCTCTAGCTCTGTTTCTCTCTGTCAAATAAATTTAAAAAGTAAAAAAAAAAAAAGTCCGGTTCATTCTACTTGTCCGGAACTCTGGGGCCGGTAGGCACAGTGTAGTGTTCAGTTTGTGCCCATGGCCTTGGCCAACGCCTGTGAGACTGAACTCACAAACGCAGGGCCATTATTTGACCCGATCGTGAGAGGCAATCCAAACCTAGGAATTATTTCCTCTAGTAGCTTTCTGGCTACTACCCCTGCCATCTCATGTTTGGTGGAGAAAGCCTTTACCCAGCATGAAAAAGTATCCACAAAAACTAACATGTACTTGTGTCCATACTTTCCCTGTTTTATTTCCGTAAAATCCATTTCCCCACATCCTCCTGGTTTCCTATCTCTCGCTCTCTTTTCCCTCTTCCTACCCAGGTCTTAGCCTAATCCCTTTCATAGTCCATTTTTGCGAATATTTTAAATCTTCCAACAAGAGAGGGACTGACCCACTACCTGGACCTGGAGCGTAACCCTGGGCTTGGCAAGGTTGACGGGGGCTTTCCGAGCCTGGGCTCCGCCAGTCATCCTCTAGTCCCAGCAGCTGGAATGTAGGACTTGTGGGGTCAGAGATTCCCCCGCGCTGAGGCGCAGGGGATGCTCCGAGGCCGGGGCAGTCAGATTTCCAGTGGCCCATTTTCCGGCATTGAGGGCACACATTTGGTTGGTTCCCTTGGGTTTGGACAATGATGGGCCCGGTGGCCTTCAGTGCCCCATTTGAAACAGGCCCCCAGTGGGGCGTGTTGGACCCCCTTTGACATTGGCTCTTGGAGCCAGCCGGCCACAGGGCAGCTACCAAGGTTTGGGTTTGGAGCCGGCTTTGCAGTAAGCACTCTGATCTGCTCCCCGTCTGCTTTCTCTGTGTTTAAGCTTTTCTTTCCATTGACCATTTCCTACCTGCCTCTTGGATTTCTCTTTCCCGCTTCCTGTAACGCCAAAACCTTAACTATTTTCCTAGTCTGCTTTTCATCCTCTTGTGCATCCCCGTTGTTAAACCCCTTTCTGCTGTGCCCACTAATTCAATTAAGGTTTTTCCCCTCAAACTCCTCAGTTCTCTGTGGTTTTTTTTCTTATATCTGGGCCTGACTGGCTAGCAAAGGATAGGTTAATTGCTCTCTTGGTTTTCGGGTGCCTCAGGGTCGATCAGGCTGTACATTTTATAGGCTTCAATAAGCCTTTCCAGAAAGGTCCCTGGGGACCCCTCCTTACTTTGAGTCATCGCACTGATCTTAGATAAAGGTATGGGCCTCCTTGCAGCCGCCTGGAGTACCCCCAACAGAGCCTGGAGGTAGAAATGGAGACTCTCACTACCTTTATAAGAATCTCCTTGAAGATGAAACTCATTTTGCAAGACAGTAACAATTGTAAATGACAAAAACTCAGAAACAGAAACTGCTAGTGACCCAATTTGAGAGTTCACCAGGACACCATTGATAAGGAAGTTTAGTTATTCTGTGACACACATTTCAATAGTCAGAACACTGAGTGATGATCTTGTACTAGTATATTAAAACTTTAGGAAGGACAGGGGCGCCTGGGTGGCTCAGTTGGTTAAGCGACTGCCTTCGGCTCAGGTCATGATCCTGGAGACCCAGGATCGAGTCCCACATCAGGCTCCATGCTTGGCAGGAAGCCTGCTTCTCCCTCTCTCACTCCCCTTGCTGTGTTCCCTCTCTCGCTGTGTTTCTCTCTGTCAAATAAATAAATAAAATCTTTAAAAAAAAAAACAAAACAAAACTTTAGGAAGGACACATTGCCTCCAGAATAGTTTTAGCACCCATCCAAATGTAAGCCAAGGTTTATCATTTGTTTAAAAGTACTTCCTGAGTGATTTACCAAACCAAATGAAGGCCTAATAAGTTAAGAAGAATTCATTTACAATTTAAATCTTGGGAAGCACAAGCCTAAATGGGATTAGGGATGTTAAAGAGCGGATAAAGGGGGCGCCTGGGTGGCTCAGTTGGTTGAGCGACTGCCTTCGGCTCAGGTCATGATCTGGGAGACCTGGGATCGAGCCCCACAACGGGCTCCCTGCTCAGCGGAAGGCCTGCCTCTCCCTCGCTCACTCCCCCTGCTTGTGTTCCCTCTCTGGCTGTGTTTCTCTCTGTCAAATAAATAAAATCTTACAAAAAAAAAAAAAGAGCAGATAAAGGCAAATCATAGAAACTGATTTCTCTCAGCAGGTAAAGAGAAAGCAAACTATTTACATTTTCTTATCAAGAGCAGACCGACAGTGGGATAAAACCTTGTCTTTTTGAACAGAGAGCAGACTTTCAATCTTGTACTTCAAAATCCATTCATTTCAATCTTGGTCTGTGCCGACTACATTTAAAATTCCGTTCCAAGGTTTTCCCTCCATAAACCTTCTACAACTTTCCTTTACATTCAGATTTTGTCCCATGCCATTTCTTTCCAACCATCTCATTTAGCATGAAATTACCTTCTCTTACCTTCAACAAAATTCATTCCCATTCCTTAGCTTTCTTACATATCTCCTACTTTTCCACACAGACAGTTGTTTCCCTTATTTCCATCAGTCTTAGTTACTGTTAGCAGAATTTTGCACTCTTTAGAAAACTTAATCTCCAGTGAAGACTAAGGAGTAACCGACTGTAAACTGTTACATCAGAATTTTATATCACTGGGCTCACCGAGGATCAGATGTCCTAGTTAGCCTCACAACCACCATTTAACAGTAGTTTAAGCATACAGTCTGAGACAGTGGGTTTACTGGGTTTCCCTCCAATTGTGAACAGTGTCACAGACAAAGGGTGGGGTACTTTCAGATGCTTTCCTGCTTGCGTCCCTTGCAGGAACGTAGGAGCGTCTTAGCTAAGGTCTATCTGTATAAACCCCTGACCAGGCCACTCCGTGGGAGTGGATGGCCATTATGCCATATGACGTCCCACAAGACTCAGGGTGCAGCCCGCTCAGACTTCATAGCCTCACTGGTGGACCTGGACAGACACATTCACACACTCAGGCACTCTTCAGATTCAGACGGGTTGGACACACACACCTCCCGGGGTGCCCTGATTAACAGGAGGCGTTCAGGCTCCCCTTCCGTCCGATAGGATGGTCTGACTGGCAGTGGCCCTGGGGCCTACCTGGTCTGATAGGAGGATCCGGTCAATTGTCCTTGGTTTCCTATTGTGGGTCCAGCTCATACACAACAAGCACAAACAGCAAACAACACAAGAAGGACAAGACAAAGACAACCATATTTGGTCTCAGTAGAAATCGAAGATCTCACTCTGGGTAGAGCAGATTTGGGCCAAGTCAAATGTTCCCTCCGGCGGCCATCCTATAAAGAAAGTGGGCCACTCCAACTGGCAGAGTGTTGTTTAGTTGTCCTGGATAAACTTTGTCACCCAACTGGTGGCTTTACCTTGGAAATCCTTAAAATGCTGGAGAACAAGATGTAGGGGTGTCACAGGTCCCTTACTCCCTATCTGTCCCATCTCTTCATACATAACAAACAACACAAGAGGGACCAGGAAGACAAGACACAGACAACCACAAGTATGGTTGCCTAGGGGGACTCAAACCCTCTGATGACAGCCTAGGCTAGGGGGACTCAAACCCCCTACATGGGGATTTTCTTGGTCCCCTGATCGCCAAGAGGGAGACTCGAACCCCCTAGTGACCACAGATGGAGGGATGGGGCATCCCCGCATCCACTCCAGCCCTGGGGAGTTATACTGCATCCAGTTTCTCCCCCAGTGGGCCACTCCCCTGGGGCTCCGCACACAGAACAGAATCTCGAGATCTTACCAGATCTTTACCTTACCTCCGGAGGTTTTTCTCCAAAATTCTGATTTTTGGGGATTAGTTGTTTGATCCTGGAGAGAGCCCCCAATAGGGTCCATGGTCAAAGGGTCCACCCCCCCTTCATAGGGTCCATGGTCAAAGGAACAAGGCTGATACAAAAGCGAAGGTCAAGCAAAGCTTTATTTCACACCAGGCATCAGAATTTCACTGGCCTGGGCCACGGTTGCGTCTAAGGAGAGAACAACCATACCTATTCTTTTCGTTTGTTTTTAAAGATTTTATTTATTTGAAAGAGAGAAACACAGCCAGAGAGGGAACACAAGCAAGGGAGTGAGAGAGGGAGAAGCAGGCTTCCCGGCGAGCAGGGAGCCCGATATGGGACTAGATCCCAGGTCTCCGGGATCATGACTTGAGCCGAAGGCAGTTGCTTAACCAACTGAGCCACCCAGGCGTCCCAACCACGCCTATTCTTACAGGCTAGCGTTTATAGGGCAAGCCACAAGCTAATTGCAATCACACAGCTGCCTAGAGTTAATTCTTTCACTCTGCTGAGATGATGAATACTTTTTACAAGTTAAGTTCATAATCCCCTTGACAATTTAAATACAGAGTGGTTTACCAGGGGATCTCCATTGGTCAGGGTCTTGGAGGTTAGGGGATTAACTGATTGGTTGTTCCCACCTGGTCCCAAGTACTGGGAACTGGTGGTTGCCCATTCTTTTTTTTTTTTTTTTTTTTAAGGATTTTATTTATCTATTTGACAGAAACAAACTAGAGGGAACACAAGCATGGGGAGTGAGAGAGGGAGAAGCAGGCTTCCTGCCGAGCAGGACCCTGGGACCATGACCTGAGCTGAAGGCAGACGCTTAATGACTGAACCACCCAGGCACTCCTGTATCATCAGCTTTCTATGAGCGTAACTAGCATATATATTTATTGAAAGAATGTGCTATTCTCTGGCCTGAGTGAATAATTTGAGTGTTAGGCCCTGGCTGCACTAGGACTTGTAATTCTTCTGTGTAACCTGAGTCAATAACTCCTGGGATGAGTCTAAGTCCTTGTAGGGAGGTAGAGCTACGTCCTAAGATGAGTCCCACTGATTTAGGAGGTAATGGGCCAAAGACTCCAGTGGGAATTTTAACCACAGGGGAGTCAGAAGTTAATATGACTGAGGAAGTGGAACTGAGGTCCAGTCCAGCGCTCCCTGGTGTGGCCCTGTACAGTGAGTCGACTGTCCTGCTGGGAGGAACGGATTGTTCACCATTGTCCCCATTATGTGGGGGGCCCGGGACTGGGCCCATGACTGGTTTCCCTGAGGAGCCATAGTCTGATTTGGAAGAGGACCCAAAGGCTGCCCATTCTTACGGAACCTCGACCTACAATCTCGTTGCCGATGATGTCCTTTTTGGCATCTGGGACAAATACTAGCTGGAGCTATAGGAGCAGGTCCTTGCCTCGGAGGATTAGGCGCAGGAAAGCGCCCAAAGGGACAGTTCCTACTGAAATGTCCTCCTTGTCCACAATTAAAGCAATTACCATTTTGGGGACGTCCCTCTTTTTGTCTAAGCTGCTGTGGCAGTGCTGGGACTTCCCCATTCAGGGTGGCAGCAAAGGCCATGCCCTGAACCATGGCTGGAGAAAAGTCAGAGCAGAGGCCGATGAAGTCATCCACAGTACCCCGTTTCCTTTTTGGCTTCAAAATAGTCTGACAGGTCTTATTGGCATTCTCAAATGCCAACTGTTTTAAAATAATATTGACTGCAATAGGGTCAGAGACTGATTTTTCTATAACATCAATTAGTCTGGCCACAAAGTCTGCATATGGCTCATCAGCCCCCTGTTTAACACAGACCAGGGCATCGTTCTGGCCTCATTAGATGGCAAGCTTCTCCAAGCTCTAGTGGCTGCAGCAGCTATATCTCGTAGGACCGCAAGAGGAATCTTAACTTGGTCATCAAGAGAGGCCCATCTACCTGTCCCTTTATAAAGGGGAAAACCCTTTTCCTCATGTTCATCAGCCTTTATATCCTTAGTAGATAAAATTTCTCTGATTTCATCATCATAAGCAGTTCTCCATAGCAAAAATTGACCTCCAGATAGACAGGAGCAAGCCAAAATAGAGCAATCTGTTGGCACCATGTGGGAGCCTGCCAAATTTTCAATCAGGGACAGGACATATGGAGAAGTAGGCCCATACTTAGGGCACCCCTCCTTTAGTTCTTTGACCAGCTTATAGGGTACAGCCTCCCAAGAAGGCTCTTCCTTCCTTCTCTGGTATAATAAGAGGAAAAGCCAAAAGACTCTCACCTTTGGCCCTGGCTTCACGAACAGCCAGCAGTAAACCAAGAGGTGGGTTGAGGCCTTTTCTTATCATTTTTAGGAGGCCGACGTAAGGGAGGCCAATCTGGATTAAGATATTTAGCAGCCTCTTCCTCCAGGTCAATCTCATCCTCAGGATCAAAAGGCTGCTCTTCCTCTGTTTCGCATTCTGAAGAGTCTAAGGAAGAGGCCTCAGCCAGATCCACTTCGTAGGCCTTAGGGGCCGATGGTTTGACAGTTTTAGTGGGCCGCACAGGCAAAGATCATGCCTTAGGTTTAGGTTTCCTTTTTTCATAAGTTTTTTGCAGTAGAGGAGTAGGTTCCCCATCGGATATCTCCTTATCCGCTACAGAGCTTGCAGAGGAGGATGGTAAGTCCGTTATTTCAGCATGAATCATTGTCTGTTTGACTACAAACCAATACAGTAACATTTTACGCAAAATTTTCTTATACATGCTATCTCCCATTGACTCAACTTGTCCCATATTAACGAATTCCTACCTACTCTTTTCTCAGCCTTACTCTTTGACCCAGGGGACCACGGATTCCCCGGGTAGGGTCCTCACCAGACTGACGCAAAAGAACTTACCCTAAGCTTGGGCCCCACGTTGGGCGCCACTTATTGCCGCCGGGGGCCAGCCTCAGCAGAGATGTGGGTCCCGAACCACGGGATATCTGGCGGGCGAAATATTGACATGGTCACAGAAATCTGATGCAAGCTGACAGAAGCGAGGTCAGTCAGGAAAGACCTATGAAGCAGGCTCAGGCTCACGCTCTGGCTTTTTAGCATTGGCTTTCTAGCTCTAGCTCTCTAGCTCCGGCTTTGGCCCTCTTGCTCGGCTTCTGTCTCTCTTTCTGTTTCTCTCTCTCTTTGCAGGCTCTCCTGCTTTCTCCTCGAAGGCTCCCTGCCTTTTCTTTCTGGCTCTGCCTTTTCCTTTGACTCTCTTCGACTGACAAGGGCCCCAGTCTTTTATTATTCAAAAGTGAGAAAGTTGGGTGGTGCAGTTAGGTTAAAGTTAAACAAAGTGATCCATAGCAGGCAGAGTCAAGCCTTTCTAAGAAACCAGCCTTTACCATTAAAAGGGAAGTTTGTGAATAGACTCAGTTTGAATAGTTGAGCAGGAAGAACAAAAGGCAAGTAAAGATGGTGTTGATGACCGTGACATTAGCATAACTCCAGATTCTTGGCAGGGAGGAGGGACTTTCATTCACATTCACAGGTACCTCCACCAAAGTTTCCAGTGGCTTGGACTGGCGGGAGGGGCAGATCACAAGTATGTAAATAAATATTATTTCCCGGGGTGCCTGGGTGGCTCAGTTGGTTAAACGACTGCCTTCAGCTCAGGTCGTGATCCCGGAGCCTCGGGATGGAGCCCCCCGCGTCTGGCTGGAGGGCTGCTTCTCCCTCTCTCACTCCCCCTGCTTGTGTTCCCTCTCTTGCTGTGTTTCTGTCAAATAAATAAATAAATAAATAAATAAATAAACAAACAAACAAACAAACAAACATTATTTCCATATAAGGAAAGAAAAGGCAAAGAAATAGGCAAGGAAATTCAGTTTGTCTCCCCCCAACAGTTTAGGTGAGAAAGTTTGTGAAACATGACATGAGGTTGATGGTACCTGCTTTTTTTGTTGTTTTTTTTTAAATTTTTTTCATTTATCGGTTTTTTAATTTTATTTTTTTATGATTTTATGTTTTTATTTGGCAGAGAGAGACACAGCTATAGAGGGAACGCAGCAGGGGGAGTGGGAGAGGGAGACGTAGGCTTCCTGCAGAGCAGGGAGCCCAATGTGGGGCTCAGTCCCAGAACTCTGGGATCCTGACCCAAGCAAAGGAAGACCTCTAATGACTGAGCCACCCAGGCATCCCTATGGCACCTGGTTTGACAGGATGAACATAGACGCACTGGCCTGTGAGTTGTTTTCCAACACCAACAAGCCATTCTCTGATTCCTCAGACACCACATAGGTGTTCAATAATTCAACTCAATCCTGACACTATCCAGAGTTAGTAAAGACCTTACACTTCAGGAGTCAGTCTCGCAAGACTGCCCCTCTAATGGGATGCCAATCATAAGTCTCCGAACTCCTGTACTTCTGACTGATTGTAACTGGGGAGTTTGTATGGTTCCCTCCTAAACAAGAATTTGCGGGAATGGCCCACAGGCCTCAAGAAGACACCTAACGTACATTTACAAAGTAAACATTTCCTCTGTGTCCTTACAAAGAATAGAAATGGACAGCCAGATGAAGAGGTACTTAAGGCAGGGTGCGGACAGGTCCGGAGCGCTGCAGGTTCTGTCCCTGTGGAGGGGAAGTGCACCCCCTCTCAGGATGCGAATCTTTTCACCAAGTCAGCAGTCTCCTGAGCTCCTTGTTCAAGAGTTTTTGTAGAGCTCAATCCCCAGCACACCCAGACCCTGTCTTTGGAGGCCTAAAGTGGGGCTCAAAGTTCCTACAGGCTAATCACTCAACTCTGTGGTGACCCGCCCTATCCCGAGGCTATCTGGAGACCCTACCTAAGACCTACCTTATTAGCATCAACTCAGAAGTGACAGAAAGGGGCTTATTATGAAAAACAAAAGAAGTTCCTATAACTCAGGAAATTATAAGGGTATTCTGTATCAGGAATAGGGAACAAAGACAAAACATTTTTTATCACACCAAAGGCTTCATAGACTTTCGGCACTAGTCACCGAGATTTTTTACTTGTTTTCTAGAGCTAAGCCCCCTAAGCAGCCTTCAACAGTAACTTGGTTTCCCATATAGAATTTCCTACTGGAGAAAAAGTATTTGAAGAGTTCTATTCTATCCAAATAAACAAATACATCGGCGTTATAGCCTTCTTAATATCAATCTCATATGACTATGATTTGTTAAGGGAGTTATTATCAACTCTGTTTTCTAAAAAAATGGTATTGGCAGGGGCACCTGGGTGGCTCATTCATTGTCTGCCTTTCGCTCAGGTCATGATCCAGGGTCCTAGGATCCAGCTCCCAATCGAGTCCCCTTTTGAACCCCCCATCAAGCCCTGCTTCAGGCTCCCTGCTTGGCAGGAAGCCTGCTTCTCCCTCTCCCACTCCCTCTGCTTGTGTTCCCTCTCTCTGTTTCTCTCTCTGTGTCAAATAAGTAAAATCTTTTAAAAAATGGTATTGACCAAACTAGTTATTAATATGGAAAAATACAGATTCCTGCTTCACAGTAAATATAAAAATAAGTTCCAGGTGGACTGAGGATCAAAATTAAAAATACAATAAGAATACTATATAACTTGTAGCAAGAAAGATCTTAACTAGGACGAGAACCATTTAAAATATATATTTCAGGCCCCTGGGTGGCTCAGTTGGTTAAGTGTTCAACTCTTGAGTTTGGCTCAGGTCATGATCTTGGGGTCCTGAGATTGAACTCTGAGTCAGGCTCCTTACTCAATGGGGACTCTGCTTAGAGTTTCTTCATCCCTCTTCTTCTACCCCTCCTCCCACTCATACTTTCTCTTTCTAAAATAAATAAATCTTGGGGTGCCTGGGTGGCTCAGAGGGTTAAGCCTCTGCCTTCGGCTCAGGTCTTGATCTCAGGGTCCTGGGATTGTGTCCCACATCGGGCTCTCTGTTCATCGGAGAGCCTGCTTCCCCCTCTTTCTCTGTCTGCCTCTCTGCCTATTTGTGATCGCTCTCTCTCTCTGTCAAATAAAAATAAAATTAAATCTTTAAAATAAATAAAACTTTAAAAAATAATAAAAAAAATAAAAAATATATTTCCCTGTATGGGCCACCAAAAAAATTAAATAAAAAATAAAATTAGGGGGACACCTGGGTCGCTCAGTTGGTTAAGCCACTGCCTTCCGCTCAGGTCATGATCCTGGAGTCTCGGGATCAAGTCCCACATCCAGCTCCCAGTTCCGTGGGGAGTCTGCTCCTCCCTCTGAACTTCTCCTCTCTCATGCTCTCTCTCACTCACTCTCTCTCTCTCAAATATATAAAATATTTTTAAAAAATAAAAAATAAAATAAACTTAGGGGCACCTGGGTGGCTCAGTTGGTTAAGCAACTGCCTTCGGCTCAGGTCATGATCCCAGAGACCCAGGATCGAGTCCCACTTCGAGCTCCCTGCTCCACGGGAAGCCTGCTTCTCCCTCTCTCACTCCCCCTGCTGTGTTCCCTCTCTCACTGTGTTTCTCTCTGTCAAATAAATAAAATCTTAAAAAAAAAAAATTAAAAAAAATTTTTTTAGGGCACCTGGGTGGCTCAGTGGGTCAGGTCATGATTGGCTCAGGTCATGATCTCAGGGTCCTGGGATCGAGGCCCACATCAGGCTCTCTGCTCAGCAGGGAGCCTGCTTCCTCCTCTGTCTCTGCCTGCCTCTCTTCCTACTTGTGATCTCTCTGTCAAATAAATAAATAAAATCTTTAAAAAAAAGAGATATCACTACTACTTAAAAAATTTTTTTAGGGGCGCCTGGGTGGCCCAGTTGGTTGAGCGACTGCCGGCTCAGGTCATGATCGCGGAGATCCAGGATCGAGTCCCACATCGGGCTCCCTGCTCAGCGGGAAGCCTGCTTCTCCCTCTCTCACTCCCCCAGTTTGTGTTCCCCCTCTGGCTGTGTTTCTCTCTGTCAAATAAATAAAATCTGTAAAAAAAATTATGAATACACGCATACATTTTTTTTCTTTTTTAAGATTTTATTGATTTATTTGAGACAGAGAGAGAGAGCTGGAGGGAGGAGGAGAAAGAATCTGAAGCAGATGCCACACTAAGCACAGAGCCCGTTGCGGGGCTAGCTCTCAGGACCCTGAGATCATGACCTGAGCTGAAATAAAGTTATTTTTTTAAAAGATTTTATTTATTTATTTGAGAGAGAGTGAGATAGTATGAGAGGGGAGAGGGTCAGAGGGAGAAGCAGACTCCCCGTGGAGCTGGGAGCCCAACCCAGGACTCGATTCCAGGACTCTGGGATCATGACCTGAGCCAAAGGCAGTTGCTTAACCAACTAGGCCACCCAGGCGCCCTGAAACCAGGAGTTAGACACTTAACTGACTGAGCCACCCAGGTGCCCCCCACATATACAGATAAATCCCATTTATCTTAATGAAATAAAAGTGTAAGACTATGAATGCCAGACTGTTGATTACGGTATTGATGTTACAGGGAAAAAAGTAAAGAAACAATCCAAATGTCTTCATTAGCAAAACTGTTGATCAAATTATGGCATATACCTATTATGACATATTTTGTGATCACTGAAAAGATCTCTAACTGATCATAAGAAATGTTTGATACACTATGACAAAACAAGTTTTTGTTGTATAAAAATTATGATCTTTTTATTATTAATAAAGATCCCTTATTTATTATTTTAAAACCTATGCATAGCTATATCTAAACCTATAGATTAAATAGGGGTATAGAAGCTTGGGAAAAGTACTGAAAGTTACATCTCAAAATGTTAACATTTTAACCTCCCGATAGAGGGGGTAGGCCTAGATGGAAGGGTTGAGAACACATCAATAAATATTTCTTGCTCAAATTTCACGTATTAAAATGAGTATTTAGGGTGCCTAGAGGTGACTCAGTGAGTTCAGCATCTGCCTTCAGCTCAGCTCATGATCCAGGAGTCCTGGATGGAGCCCTGAGTTGGGCTCCCTCCTCTGCAGGGAGTCGGCTTCTCTCTCTGATCCCTCCCTTCTTGTGCTCTCTCTCTGAAATAAATAAAATCTTTTATTTAAAAAGAGATGAGCTTTTACATGTATTAACTAATTAATTAAAAGGAAATAATAATAATTTAAAAGGAAAAGAGGAATCGTTTTTTGAAACTATAACATGAGCACTGCACTCTGGGTTCTGGGGATCTTGTCAAGCTCCTCCCGCTCCGTGAGGCCTAAGTGGTGGCTGACTTCTCTTCCATACATTGCTTCTTTTTTTAAAGTTTCTTAGGGATAAAAACAAAATAAAATGGGGCGCATGGGTGGCTCAGTCATTAAGTGTCTGCCTTCAGCTCAGGCCATGATCCTGGGGTCCCAGGATCGAGCGCTGCATCGGGCTCTCTGCTCAGAGGGCGGCCTGCTTCTCCCTCTCTCACTCCCGCTGCTTGTGTTCCCTCTCTAGCTGTGTCTCTCTCTGTCAAATAAATAAATAAAATGTTTGGGGAAGAAACGGAAAAGTAGCGTAATGATTTTTAAACTTTGGTTTCTAGCAGCAGGATTTATCTATTGAATGATCTTAACTCTATTGTATAATGTAGATACAGTTCCTTTAATATTTAAAGGCTGCACCACCTTGCATTCCCACCAACAGTGTAGGAGGGCTCCCCTATCATCTTTTGATGTAGTGTTCAATGATTTATTAGTTGCGTATAACACCCAGTGCTTGGCATGAAATGTGCCCTCCCTATTACCTATCACCCGGCTACTCCACCACCTCTAAAATCACTAATATTAATTCTACCTTGAAATCTTTAGTTAGGGATGCCTGGTGGCTCAGTCAGTTAGGTGTCTGCCTTAGGCTCAGGTCATGATCCCAATGTCCTGGGATTAAGTCCTGCATTGGCTCCTGGCTCAGTGGGGAGCCTGCATCTCCCTCTCCTTCTGCCTGCTGCTCCGTCTGCTTGTGCTCTCTCCCTGACAAATTAATAAGTAAAATCTTAAAAAAAAATCTTCACTTTTCATTTTTGAACATTTCTCTCTCTATAGAAACTGGTGTTTTTATTTTACACATTCAGCATTATTATCGTTATTTGTGCATTCGTATTATCTCACCTATTTGGTGATAAGCTTTTTAAGGATAGTAAGGTTATTTTTGTATTAGGTCTTCAATAAATCATTTCATTAAGATAACAAAGTAATATACTACTATATAGGGGCGCCTGGGTGGCTCAGTTGGTTAAGCGACTGCCTTTGGCTCAGGTCATGATCCCAGAGACCTGGGATGAGTCCCACATCGGGCTCCCTGCTCAGTGGGAAGCCTGCTTCTCCCTCTCTCACTTCCCCTGTTTGTGTTCCCTCTCTGGCTGTGTTTCTCTTTGTCAAATAAATAAATAAAAATATTTTTAAAAATACTACTATATACATAATGGGATACAGAATTCTTGGCTGTCTCAGTTGGTAG
Organism: Spilogale gracilis; assembly: GCA_004023965.1. Taxonomy (NCBI): domain Eukaryota; kingdom Metazoa; phylum Chordata; class Mammalia; order Carnivora; family Mephitidae; genus Spilogale; species Spilogale gracilis. The sequence continues at coordinate 101,671 of PITA01005040.1, read as the reverse complement.
AGGATGTGACTTTTGATCTTGCCATCCTGAGTTCAGGCCTCACATTGGGCATAGAACTTACTTTATTTATTTTTTTGTAAAGATTTTATTTATTTGACAGAGAGAAATATAGCCAGAGAGGGAACACAAGCAGGAGGAGTGAGAGAGGGAGAAGCAGGCTTCCCACCGAGCAGGGAGCCCGATGTGGGGCTCGATCCCAGGTCTCCGGGATCATGACCTGAGCCGAAGGCAGTCGCTCAACCAACTGAGCCACCCAGGCATCCCATTTTATTTTTTTAAGAAGATTTTGTTTATGAGAGATGGAGAGAGAGAGAACAAGCAAGGGAGGGGTAAGGGAGAGGGAGACGCAGACCCCCGCTGAGCATGCAGCCTGACTCAGCCTAATCCCCGGCTCCATTCCAAGACCCCAAGATCATGACCTGGGGGAAGGCAGATGCTTAAGGGACTGAGCAACCCAGGTGCCCCAGGATCTCATCAATTTATAATACAAATTCTTTTTTTTTTTTTAAAGATTTTGTTTATTTGACAGAGAAACACAGCCAGAGAGGGAACACAAGCAGGGGGAGTGAGAGAGGGAGAAGCAGGCTTCCGGCTGAGCAGGGAGCCCGATGTGGGGCTCGATCCAGGGTCTCCAGGATCATGACCTAAGCCGAAGGCAGTCGCTCAACCAACTGAGCCACCCAGGCGCCCCTATAATACGAATTCTCAAATCGTCCAAAGAAGAAAAGTTCTGTTAACACAGTTGAATGTGTTTTACAGAGAACACTGTACTGTGTAAATTAAACGTCGGGACTTGGGGATGTTTCATCTGGCACATGGTAGGTGATCGACAAATGAGTTTTGCAATGCCACTGTACACACATGGTGGAAAGGAGGCAATTTCAGAAATCTTGAACAAGTTGAGGGAGATTTTTGGGGGGGAATATAGGGGCAAACATTAATAGATCTCAACACACACACGAGGAAGGAAGGAGGTGGTTTTGCTTTGCCTGAGGCTAGAATGTAATTGGTCTGTATTGCTCCGCTTTGAGATTTGTAGTTCCCCTATCCTGCCATCCAGCTTTCCAGGTGATGAGGAGGGAGGAGGTGGAGTTTGACCTTCCCTCATTAATTCCGTCCTTCTTAGACCTAAGAGAGCTAGATAAGGGAGACAAAAAACTTAACCTAGCAAGCTGAAAGAGGGGTAGTCAGAAAACACACTCAAAAGCAAACTCAGTGCATGGCCAAGGGGAATGGGGCCCTGAGCCACAGGAGGATTGTATCCAGAGAGGGAAGATGTAGCTTCAGCCTCAGGGCTCCCAAAGGCGGGGTGGAGCGCTGGAGAGCTGGCTCAGTCCAGGTCAGCACTGAAACAGTGTGAGACTTGGGGATTGGGAAGTTACCAAAATCTAAATCTTAATGTAAGATCTTAAAGTTTTCTTTACGTAATCCAATAGAAGGCAAGGGCAGTTTCTAGGCCCTTATTATGCAAAAATGCTCAATCTTTGATGAAAGTCATTTTAAAGATAGAAGAATGGAATCCGGTTGGAACTGGGCAGGCAGGGGTTTCCAACCTTGGACACCTTCTAGCCTTGCAGTGGTTACAAAGCTGAATGCTGCGGCGGGACCCCAAACTAATTACATTGGAATCTCCAGGGGTGGGGGGCAGAGGTGGGGGTGGGGTGGGGTGGGATCCAGGTGTTAATATTTGTAAAGCTGCCCAGCTGATTCCAATATGCTGTGAAGCCCCACGGATGGGCACTAATGTAGAGAGCTGGGAAACCCAGCCCTTACCTTCCAGGCAGGCACTCATTGAATTTAAGTTAACACAATCTATTTAGAAGTCAAAAGGTTTGATTTAGTCTACAATAAAAACTCAAGAGTAGACATGATATTAGGGCATAACTGATATTTACAGCAAGTATTCCATAGGAACTACGTAGAAGGTAACTCTTCATATCTATTAGTTGACTTACCCCTCTTCCTTTTTGCTTTTCGAGCACAGTAGTGTTAACTGAAGTAAATGGTACTTTGAGGCCTGGGAGACTCTAATTTATTAATGTTTCTGGGCCTCAAATTTTTTTTTTTACAAGATTTTATTTATTTATTTGACAGAGGAGAGAGTAAGAGAGACAGCACACAATCAGGGAGAGGGGCAGAGGGAGAGGGAGAAGCAGGCTCTCCCATGAGCAGGGAGTTCCACATGGAGCTCCAACCCAGGGCCCTGGGATAACCTGAGTCAAACGCTTAAGGACTGAGCCACCCAGGCACCCCAGGACCTCACATTTAAAAAAAAAAAAAAAAAAAAAAAAAAAAAAATATATATATATATATATATATATATATAAATTCAATTTTATGTAGTTTGGATCCTGACACTGACAAAGTAGGCAATTAGATGCGAGCTGGGAACAAGTGCTTCCCACTAATAAAAGGGCAGAAACCCAAGTGCCGAACAGCTGGGACAGACCCCAGGGGACATGCATGCCGTCTTCCCTAGGATCACTGCCTTACAGTAACCTATAGCCTCAGTATAATATTTACATTGTCATTTGGACCCCTTCACAGCACGGTGGGAAAGGCTACTGACAAGGATCATATTAGGGCCCAAACTGCCCCTTCCAGTCAGTAGGAGGAGTCCTTTAGATGACTGCCTGCAACCTTGGTAAGGAATGGCCCTAGCTATGAACCACGACCCATTTAAACATAAAAAGAAGTGTGCCTGGCTGGCTGAATTGGTAGAGCATGAGACTCTCGATATCAGGGATTGTGAGTTTGAGCCCAGGTTGCAAATAGAGATTGCTTAAGAAAAAAAAAGAAAAAAAGAAAAAAAAGAAAGACAATCCCGACCCCTACTTAGTACACACCCCTCCTCACCTGCCTACCACCCCTGTGGGCCTGCCCAGTCTTCCATCTCCAGAGTGCACCTTCCTTTAAACTGCTATTAAACACTTGCTTGCTTAAGAGTTAGGCTCTGAATTCTTTCCTGACTGAATTTAAGAAGCCAGGGAACGGACTTGCTCTTGACCCAACTGGTTCACTTAAGCAACTGCAACCAGAATGATCTTGATCTTTTTAATCAAGGCAAAATGTACAGAACAGTGAAATGCACAAATATTACCATTCTGATGAGTTTTGATAAATGAATACACCTGTGTAGTCCGGACCCAGAAGTTTCTTTATGCCCTTCACATACTACTCTCCCCATAAGGAACCGCCCTTCTGACTTTCATTATCCTAGATCAGTTTTACCTGTTTTTTTTTTTTTTTTAAAGATTTTATTTATTGATTTGACAGAGAGAAACACAGCGAGAGAGGGAACACAAGCAAGGAGAAAGAGAGAGGGAGAAGCAGTCTTCCCACGGAGCAGGAAGCCCAATGTAGGGCTGATCCCAGGACTCGGGATCATGACCTGAGCTGAAGGCAGACACTTAACAACTGAGCCACCTAGGAGCCCTATAAATAAAATCTTTAAAAAAAAAATACAGTGGAACAACAACAACAAAAATATAGTGGAAACAATACAAATGTCCATCAATTGATAAAATAAATAAATGATAAAATAAAAAATGTGTATCCATACAAGGGAATATTATTTGATCATAAAAAGGAATGAAACACTATACAACATGGAGGTATCTTAAAAACTTTATGCTGGGGCGCCTGGGTGGTTCAGTTGGTTAAGCCTCTACCTTTGGCTCAGATCACTATCTCAGAGTTGAAGGATCGAGCCCCAGCCACATTCGGCTCCCTGCTTGGCGGGAAGCCTGCTTCTCCCTCTCTCACTCCCCCTGCTGTGTTCCCTCTCTAGCTGTGTTTCTGTCAAATAAATAAATAAAATCTTTTAAAATAATAATAATTACAACACCGATTACAATTAAAAAATTATTTAAAAATTGAAAGTCCATTAATGGATTAAGTAAAATAAGTTATAAATTCATATAAATTATGGGTTTATGCTTGGTTCAATGAATGAAGATATAGAATATACTATTTTGTGTGAAAAAGGAAGAAAATAAGAATAAGAATATATATGTATTTGCATAGAGAAGGATACACAGTAAATGAATATAAATGATTATCTGGTTAAATAGGAACTAAGTAGATAGAAGTAGATGTGAGACTTCACTGAATATCTTTTTATATTGTTCTATTTTTGAGCCATGTGGATATCTAACCTAAACAACAATTAAAATTAATAATATAACTGAAATAAAAGAATAAAGCTTATCCACAAAAAGTAAAATACAACTTATACAAGATACACTAAATGAAAAAAAACAAGTTGCAGAATAGTGTGTATAACACTTTTTCATTTATTCAGCTAACAAATACTTTTAAATCCCTAGTATATGTTCTAGAATCTAGGGATATAGAAGTAAACAAGGCAGCCGAGGCTCTGGCTATCATAAAGATTACATTTTAGTAGTGAGTAGGTATGCAAGTACATAAATAAACAAAGGTAACAGATACTACTTGGGTTGGGAAATAGTTATTTGCTGGATGTCACAAAAAGCCCGAGGAAGTGACAAATGAGCTGACACCTGAGGGAGGAGGATGTGGGAAAAGAGTGGTGTAGGAAAATAATATAGTAAGTGCAAAGGTCCTGAGGCTGGAACGATTTGGCAAGTTTGAAGATCTGAAATATAGGCTGCATAACAGGGGGAAAGTGGTAGGAAATGAAATCAGAGTGGTAGTCAGGGGACAAATAATGGGTTTAAATAAAAGAATAATACATCTGTTTATACATAAACTGCAAATATTTGAAGGCCCCACAAGAAACTTAACATTATTGAGTGGCTGTTTTGTGGGTGGGTGTTGGGGACTCTTTAAATTTTCTATCTTCAAGAGGAGTTTGGATTTCTTAAAGTATGTAAAAATGCATAACATAAGAAAACATGCTTTAAAAAAAAAGGTTGCTTTTAATGCAAAATACTGAGTAGGAATCTAGGAAAGCGAATACTATTCCCAGAAGCTCAGTGATTCCTTTGGTTCTGGTCCCTCTAGTGGCCATTACGGGGTAGTGCTGGTGGCTGTTCAAAGTACAACCCCATGGTGAGAGCTAAAAAAGCTTTAATGGAACTCTGACATGCTCAAAAGTTTGAATTCTTGAAATTGTTTAATCCTTGCCAAATGGTGAGTGGAGAAAACCCCAAAATCGCTACAGTGATTGTTACAGTCACCTACTATACATCATGAAGCAGGGGCTAGCAAAGTCTTCAGATTTTAAAATTAAAATATTAGGAAAATGGGGGGCGCCTGGGAGGCTCAGTTGGTTCGGCTCAGGTCATGCTCCCGGAGACGCCGGATCGAGTCCCACATCAGGCTCCCTGCTCGGCGGGAAGCCTGCTTCTCCCTCTCTCACTCCCCCTGCTTGTGTTCCCTCTCTGGCTGTGTTTCTCTCTGTCAAATAAATAAAAAAAATCTTAAAAACAAAATATTAGGAAAATGTTGAAGTTCAGGAAGTTGTCTTGCAACCATATGACTTAATTAACCAGGTCCTGGTCACCATCTCTTTGGAGCCTTTGCTCAGGCCTATACTGCCTTGTCTTCTGTCCGCCTGGATAAATTATTTCTCTCTCCCATCTCGGGCAGCTCACCCCTTCTGCACAGCTTCCCCAACTCTCTTTTTGTTCATTTCTTAACCCAGCCCTAAGTACTTCCTGGCCAGCATAAAAATAGCTGACATTTAGGGAGCTGTCACTGTGTACCAGATACATGTTAAATAATGTGACCTTCGTCAGTCCTCAAATGAACCCTGTGAGGTACTTGTTATTATCGCTACCCTTATACAGATGGAGAAGGGTAACCTCAGGCACAGGTCCCTACAACAGGATCATGGCTGGTAAATGGTAGCTTGGGATTGAATTCCTGACTAGACCACATGCATTTAAACAGTTACCTATACTTGAATATACAGCTTATCTAGATTAGATATTGCATATTTATTTTATTTTATTTTGAAGATTTTATTTATTTATTTGACAGACAGAAACACAGCTAGAGAGGGAACACAAGCAGGGGGAGTGAGAGAGGGAGAAGCAGGCCTCCTGCCGAGCAGGGAGCCCGATTCGGGGCTCGATCCTAGGTCTCCAGGATCATGACCTGAGCCGAAGGCAGATGCTTAAGGACTGAGCCACCCAGGTGCCCCTGCATATATATTTTAATCAGTGTAGGTCATGGATCATAAACTCAGATGAATATAGGGATTAGTATGTGAATGCAGAGAACTTGATATTACTCTGTATTTTCTTAAAGGAATATGTCCTCTTGTTTTTCTTGAAACAAAGGCCCTTCTTGCTTTGTCTTTGGATAAAAAGAGGGATCAAGAAATATTTCCCTTGGGGTGCCTGGGTGGCTCAGTTGGTTAAGTATCTGCCTTCAGGTCAGGTCATGATCCCAGGGTGCTGGGATCGAGTCCTGCCTCAGGTTTCCTGCTCAGAGTGGAGCCAGCTTCTCCGTCCCCCAGGGTCATGCTCTCTCTCACTTTCTCACTCTCAAATAAATAAAATCTTAAGAATCAATCATTAGTCTACAGGATGGCCCTTGCATTGGTGTGTGTGTAGGTATAAATATATACATATCTGTTTATTGTGTGTGTATGTATATGTGTATATATATAAGTGATTTTAATATGTAGCCATACTAGAGGACCACTTGTTTAGGTTCTGAGAATCAAGACTCACAGGACCAGAGAATCGCAGAACTTACTGTCCGGAGTTATCTCATGAATGATTCAGTCCACTTCCATGCCCTTATGTCACTATTTTCCTAAAATTACCCTCATATCTGATTTGATTACTGTATTACTGATGTACTCCACTGCAATTCTATTTGAGAAGGGGGCAAAAAGCTGAAATGTCAGGGACTTATTTATTTAAAAGATTTTTTGTTTTTAAACTTTTAAGCATTTTATTTATTTATTTGACAGGGAGCACAAGCAGGGAGAGCAGCAGGTGGAAGGAGAGAGGAGAAGCAGACTCCCCACTAAGCAGGAAGCCTGATGCAGGGCTCAATGCAGGGCTCCATCCCAGGACCCTGGGATCATGACCTGAGCCAAAGGCAGACGCTTAACTGACTGAGCCACCCAGGTGCCCTAAAAGATTTTTTATTTTTAAGTACTCTCTATACCTAGTGTGGGGCACAAATTCACAACCCTGAGATCAAGAGTTTCATGTTCCACTGACTGAGCCAGCTGGGCACCCCCTGTCAGGGACATATTTAAGTGCTTGCTTCCCAAACATTATCAAGTGACTAAGGAATTTCTATTGTTTAAAATAAATCTATTACAGTAACAGACACAAACTAGGAACTTGGTGGCTTCTTTAATAACAAATGGCATATTAACCACTTTTTTACGATGATTGAGTCATTTTTTAAAAACTGAAAATACACAAACATACTTAGTAAAAATGCCTAAGGTATGAAAGTATAAAGTTTACCTACCATTCCTATACTTGGGTCATCCAGTCCCCCTCTCTGAAGGCAAGTACTCATGGGTTTCTTCTGTATCTTCCCAGAGGCATCATTACCATAAAGTTTTTTTTTTTATTTTTTGCCTCGAGACAGGAATTTTTAGACACTCTCCTTTTTGACAAATTCTTTAATTAAATTCCTTGAGAGTAAAGGTGCTAAGGTATCAACACCTTTAAAGAATCTTCCACAAATTCTACTCTAGTCTGACTTAGCAGCAAGACTCCTTTTTTTCCCCCTCGGTGAAGGAACAAATGCACATAAACACAAAAGCCAGCAAGAGTCCTTTTTAACACCCCGTGCAGATCTCAAAATGCTGTTTTGCTCTCACAGCCAAGGAAGAGCTTTATTCGTTTATTTTACAAACTGGTGACACTGACACACACGGAGAGTAAGGTCCTGGCGGGCTCCGTTTTCTTTCCACTGGATCCCACGCGGGACCAGAGCAGCAGCGTCTGAGGAGCCCTTGAGGACTAGAGCTGGGATCCCAGCCGGGGCAGGAGGCGGCGCGTGCGGGGCGGGAAATCGGCACGAACGGTAGAAGGCAGTTTCTGGAACGTGGGTTTCACGCCTTGAGAGCTCCGGATGCGAAAACCCGCAAAGGTAAAGTGCCCATATTCGCACGACAGAAATCTGGCGCGAGACTGGAAGGCAAAGCGAGGTGCAGGGCAGCGGCCAATCCGAGAACTACTCTGGGTCCCGCGCGGAGCACACCTAGAGGTTGCCTAGTTTCTGTTCTCGCTCAGCGCTTCTGAGGCCTGTTAGTCTCCAACTCCTAACCTTTCTCCTTTTTGTTTCCACCGACCTTTAACTGTTTTTTCCTTCCCACTTAAAGACCACCGCATTAACATGTGGGGGGAAACAAAACAGAACCCCCCCCCCCCCCCCCCCC
>PITA01005040.1:65061-93227 GCA_004023965.1 Spilogale gracilis | reverse complement strand
AGTCTTGAGGTGCAGAGAACTTTAGCTCTGTTGAAAAGTTCTACACGATTCGTACTCTATATTTTGCAGTATATATTTTTCCAAAGGTTTATTTTTCAACGACTATATGTAAATAAAACGAATGGAAGTTGCTCCTTTAAAATACTAAAAAGCATAACAGGAAAACAAAAGTGGTGGTATGACTACATTGACTTGATAACGACAGTTCGGAAAGGTATAGACTGAAACCAAAAACCTTTCTTCTGAACCTGTCTAGTTCCCTCCTTAAGAAAAAAAACACTATGGGGTGTCTGGGTGGCTCAGTTGGTTAAGCGACTGCCTTCGGCTCAGGTCAGGATCCCGGAGACCCAGGATGGAGTCCCACATCCGGCTCCCTGCTGGAGGGGGGAGGGAGCCTGCTTCTCCCTCTCTCACTCCCCTTGCTTGTGTTTCCTCTCTAGCTATGTTTTTCTCTGTCAAATAAATAAAATCTTTAAAAGAAAAGAAAAGAAAAGAAAAACACTAGCCTTTAAAGAAAAAACTATAGTCATAAATGTACATATTAAGAAGTACACAAAAGTGATATTGCTATAATACTATTCTCAAACTTCCTTTTTCATTTGATGATCCATCTTAGAGATCTTTCCATACTTGCACTGAAAGAGCTATCTTGGGGTGCTGGGGTGGCTCAGTCTTAAGCGTCTGCCTTCTGCTCAGGTCATTATACTGTGGTCCTTGGATCCAGCCCCTCATCCAGCTCCCTGCAAGTGGAAAGCCTGCTTCTCCTTCTCTCACTCCCTCTGCTGTTGTTCATTCTCTAGTTGTGTTTCTCTTTGTCAAATAAATAAAATCTTAAAAAAGAAAAAAAAGTTATCTTACTTTCTTTTTTTTCTTTATTTTCTTTTTAATGGTTGTATAGTAGGTTATTCCACAAATATCAATTTATTCATCTACTGCCATCTTCTCTGTTCCACAGATACATTTTGGTTGTTTCTGATTTTTTTCTGTTGCAGAGAATGTTGCAATGATCGCCTTGAACATATTTTGGTGTAAATCCACAGGGTAAATTCATAGAGACAAAATTGCTCAGTTAAGAAGGTAATAGCTTTATTAAAGTTAATAAATACTACCAAATTGCCAAATCGTGCCAATTTACACTTTTATCCAGTAAGGTATAAAGGTGCTATTTCCTCACTTCTGCTCTAGTGTTGGCATTATCAAACTTAAGAGATTCCACTTCCCTGAAAGGTGAACAATTTGTTTTCTTTTTATTAGCAGTTTCATAGTTATAAATGAGGTTGCACTCCTGTGTCTATTGGCACCTATATTTCTGAAAGTAGCCATGTTCTCCGCCCAATTTTCTACAGGGTTGTTAATATTTTTCTTACTGAATTGTCTGTACCTTTTTCTTTCTTTCTTTCTTTCTTTCTTTCTTTCTTTCTTTCTTTCTTTCTTTCTTTCTTTTTTTTTTTTTTTTTTTTTTTTTTTTTTTTTTTTTTTTTTTTTTTTTTTTTTTTTTTAGATTTTATTTATTTATTCGACAGAAAGAAACACAGCCAGAGAGGGAACACAAGCAGGAGGAGTGAGAGAGGGAGAAGCAGGCTTCCCGCGGAGCAAGGGGCTTCATCCTGGAACTCCAGGATCATGACCTGAGCAGAAGGCAGACACTTAAGGACTGAGTCACCCGGGTACCCTTGTTTGTACTTTTTGTGAGTTAAGGAAGTTAGTCTTTGGTCTATTATGGGAATTGTGACAATGTTTCCCTTGTACATTATCAACTTTCTAATTATACTTTTTTTTTTGCAACACAAATGCATTTAATATTGATATACGCCTATTGAGGTGCTTGGGTGGCTCAGTCGAAAGTGAAAGACTTCTGACTCTTTTTTTTTTTTTTTTAAGATTTTGTTTATTTGACAGAGAGGGAACACAAGCAGGGGGAGTGAGAGAGGGAGAAGCAGGCTTCCTGCCGAGCAGGGAGCCCGATGTGGGGCTCGATTCCGGGTCTCCAGGATCATGACCTGAGCCGAAGGCAGTTACTTAACCAACTGTGCCACCCAGGCGCCCCAAGACCTCTGACTCTTTATCTCAGCTTGGATCTTGATCTCATGGTCTAAGGTCAAGCCCCACATTGGGCTCCATGCTGGTTGTGGAGCCTACTTAAAAAGAAAATTATATACTCCTATTTATTAAATTTTCTATGGCTTCTGGGTTATTTGATTATATGTAATTTATTTTGGCATAAGGAGGAATGGTTCTAGCTTTATCATTTATCATTTCTCTAAATAGTAGCCAGAGGTCCCAACAAGATTTTTATTACATTTATTGGGGGGGGGGAGCCCCAGTGAACATTAAAAACATACCCTATAATGAGATGCCATGGCAGGTTGGGGGTTTGTTTTGGGGAAAGAGTAGAAGTAAATAAGTGGTGCTCCAACATTTCTCAAAACATCTGTTTATTGTGTATTATTCCTTTTTCTGAAGAATGCCTCATAAAGGCTGCTTCTACGTATTAAAATAAGTAACGAAAACTTTTCTAAATAATATACAACTAAAAAAGAGAAAAAATTTATGAAAATGATTTTATTTATGTTTATTTGTTTTTTAAAAATATTTTATTTGTTTATTTGACAGAGAGAGACACAGCAAGAGAGGGAACACAAACAGGGGGAGTGGGAAAGGGAGAAGCAGGCTTCCCGAAGAGCAGGGAGCCCAATATGGAGCTGGATCCCAGGACCCTGGAATCACGATCTGATCTGAAGGCAGATGCCCAATGACTGAGCCCCCCAGGCACCCTTGGAAATGATTTTAGAAGTGAGAATTATTGAAGTAGAATCCCCAAACTGTAAAGTATTACGTATACTTGGGATATAAGGCAAAGTTTTCCCCAAAATCATGCTTTAGAATAAAAGGTAGATATCTTATTCTTATAAACTTACCTTACAATACCTTTTCATAGTATATGACTTAAAACATGTAGGTAACGTAAATCTTAAAATTTAAATATTGTGAGGGACGCCTGGGTGGCTCAGTTGGTTAAGCAACTGCCTTCGGCTCAGGTCATGATCCGGGAGATCCAGGATCGAGCCCCACATCGGGCTCCCTGCTCGGCGGGAAGCGTGCTTCTCCCTCTCTCAGTCCCCCTGCTTGCGTTCCCTCTCTTGCTGTGTTTCTCTCTGTCAAAGAAATAAATAAAATCTTTAAAAAAAATGTAAATATTGTGAAGTCATTTGATCATTTTGTGTATAACTAAATGATGAAAGTATTTGATTTAGGCATTTGATTATTTTGTATATAATATAGACACTCTATTTGCATGTAATATATACATATTTGTATGTATAGGCAGATGCTTAACAACGGAGCCCCCCAGGTGCCCCTAGAGGTGCCTTTTATTCAGGACTACGGTATATGGTATGTTCTATACAGTATGGCATATACTTGCTATTTTGCTATTTTTGATCACAACTTTAGTGTGGATATAACAGTGCAATACTTTACCCTTAAAAGAGGTTCTGAAGCCTAAGGAATAAGGAGCAGGGCTTGGTGTTGTTTACCTTGCATTATGATTCCTGGAACCTTCCAGTCTGAAAGGATAGTAGCCGAGACACCTGGGAGAGAGGAAGCCCTGTGATGGCAGCATTCAGTTTATTCTTTGTCAATCAAACAGCACGATGTTAGCTTCCCAGGAGGAGTCAACTGGTAAATCACACAGCCACAGTAGGTGTCCAACAAACCGAACCAAATGAAGAACAAAGCCTCTGAACCGTCGTCACCTCTATTAAGGCAGGAAATAGCTGTGTGCTGTTCACTTGTGACCTACTATCTAGTGAGAACTGGTCTGTTTGGATATATTTGCTTTTTCATATTTTATAAATGTATATACCATACATATTTTAAATTTTATATTTTTTAGTTTTTTTTTTAAGATTTTATTTATTTGACAGAGAGAGCAAGAGAGCACAAGCAGGGAGAACAGTAGAAAGAGAGGGAGAGGGGCGCCTGGGTGGCTCAGTTGGTTGTGCGACTGCCTTCGGCTCAGGTCATGATCCTGGAGACCTGGGATCGAGCCCCACATTGGGCTCCCTGCTCGGCGGGAAGCCTGCTTCTCCCTCTCTCACTCCCCCTGCTTGTGTTCCCTCTCTGGCTGTGTTTCTCTCTGTCAAATAAATAAAATCTTAAAAAAAAAAAAAAAAAAAAGAGAGGGAGAAATAGGACCTCTGCTGAGCTGGTCGTCCGATTCGGGGTTGGATCCCAGGACCCTGTGATCACAACCTGAGCCGAAGGCAGATGCTTAACCATCTCAGCCACCCAGGTGCCCCTATAATTTTTTTTAGTTTTTTTAAACTGAGATATAACTTTGAATCAGTGACAGGTACAGTCTTTGTGCTCAGTAAATTTTGACATAGTATGTACTGGCTTGTAACATTTTCTTCACCATAAAATAGAGTGTGAACATTACCCAGGCACTATGTATGTTCTACATCAGTTTATTTTTTAAAGGATTTTATTTATTTATTTATTTGAGAGAGAGCAGGAGGGAGACAGAGAGAGAGAGAGAGAGATGCATGTAAGCAGGGGACGGGACGGGGAGGGAGAAGCAGACTCCTGTTGAGCAGGGATCCTAATGTGGGGCTGAATCCCATGACCCCAGGATCATGACCTGAGCTGAAAGAAGACACTTAACTGACTTGAACCGCCCAGGAGCCACTATGCTGCATTTTATTTTTTCCTATGTCAAACACTTGGGCTGCTTCTACCTGTTGGCTGTTGTGAATAGTGATGAACATGGAACATGGGTGTACAAATACGTGTTCAAGTCCTTGCTTTCAGTTCTTTGGGGTATATCCCTAGAAGTGGAATTGCTGAAGCATATGGTAATTCTATGTTTAATTTCTTGAGGAGTTGCCATGCTATTTTCCATTGCAGCACAAGGCCATTTATCAGTTCTTCTGGTCAGTATTTTGTGATACCCAAGCAGGCCTCCAAATACCCCGGGAGTTGGTAAATTTCCCAAAACAAAAATAGCTATACTTCACTTTAAAATTCCATACAGAAATTTAGTAAGAGAGGATGTATAATGATGACTTAAAAAAAATCGTGCTTCAGCGTTTTATTTTCCGAAATAAACCTTAAAAGAAGATGTATATAGGTGAGCTCCAATGAAAACATTTCTTTTTTTCAAGGTGATAATGTTTAAAGGGTTAAGGTGGTTAAAATGTTGCATCGGTGACCGCTCACCTTCTTCTCTAAATCTTAGACCTGCCCTGCATATCCTGGGGGCCACACTGAGCTGAAACACACTCCCTGAACACGCACTGGGCCAGACACAGGACTCTGGAGAGAATCAGCTCAGGAGGAAAGCTACAGTGAACCAAACCTGGTCATCAAACAGTTCTCCTCTCACTGTCCTGTTTTATTTCCTGCATAGTATAAATCACCATTTTAATTGATCTTGTTTGTTTGCATGTTGCTTGTCTGTCTCCCTCCATCAGAATGTAAACTCCTCAAGAACTGACTGCCTGGGGTGCCTGGGTGCCTCAGTTGGTTAAGCGTCTGCCTTCAGCTCAGGTCATGATCCCAGGGGCCTGGAATCAAGCTGCACAGTAGGTTTCCTACTCAGCGGGGAGCCTGCTTCTCCCTCTCCCTGTGCTGCCACTCCCTGTGCTTGTGCTCTCTCTTGCACTGCCAAATAAATAAATAGATTCTTAAAAAAAAAAATGAATGCACAGACTGACAGTCTTTGTTAACCCATTTTTTTTGAATGGTTCCAATGCATACTCACATAAACTCAAACTACAGATCCCAGGGAGCTTTGCAACAGTTCAGCACGTGGTCTATTCTTTTCTCTTCTGCAAACAGCCAATGAACAGTAGAGTTTACAAAGGTCTAGGATGCCATCTGGTGTATTGACTGTGGCCAGCCTCAAATCTCGTTATTGCCGTTTGGAACGTGCTGCTGAAAACAAGACCTAAAAAGGCTTTTCCGATTAACTTGCAGCTCATTCAGTCTCTTGTTTCAGAGGGAAGAGAAGCTGATTTAGTAATTGAAATGGATGCAATACTAAATTACAGTTCAGAAGACACTGAAGATTACTACATGCTGCTGGGATGTGATGAACTGTCTTCGGTAAGACAATGGATAATATTCTTCTTTTTCAAGTTTTTATTTAAGGTGGTAACTTTGAACTTTTAGTCACATTGCCTAAAAACCGAATCTTATCTTCTTTTAAAGCACGTTTGGTTTAGAGAAAGTTAAGGATTTCAGTCTTGGGTCTTTACTTGGTTATTGTCCTTTTGTGATAGTGTAGATGTTTCTGGTTGAATAGGTGTATTTTTGCAGTGGTTCACAGAATACATAAGCTATATCTTCATAATGGTCATTTATACTAAAATGCTTAATGTAGAAAAGAATAGTTATTATTCTGGGCACTTAGTGCATATGCTTATCTAATACAGTCTGGGTTTATAAACCTGAAGAAATTTTTTTTTTGAGAATGATAATGTCACAGAGCTGATAAATGTATGCTTTTTTCATGAGTCTTATTACTGGAGAATTTGTTTCTCAAACAAGAGGTAATTTGCTTTCATTAATTAGTGGATAGTAAATATGGAATTTATAATAGGTCCCTAAGCCTGAAGAATTCGACCATATAAAACGGTAGTTAAGATTATTGGATTTGAAGTCCAACTGCTTAGTTAACAAAAAAATCAGCTTTTTTAGTAACTAGATAATGATTTCAGACAAGTTACTTAACCAATGATCTTTGGTTTTAGCTATTATTATTGAGGTCTTACTATGGTCAGGCTTTCTCTTAAAGGCCCTGTTTCTATCCAGCATGCAATGTAAAGATGAGGAAACTGAGGCACATGGAAGTTACATAACTTGCCTAAAGTCTCAGCAGAAATGGGATTTAAAACAAAGCGATTGGGGTGCCTGGGGGCTCAGTTAAGCATCCGTCTTCCACTGGGGTCGTGATCACAGGGTCCTGGGATGGGGCCTGCATCAAGCCTCACATCCGGTCCCTTATGGAGCTTTGCATGAAGCCCTTCACGGATCCCCTCACTGAGCCCCTCACCTAGCCCTGTAATGGGCTCCCTGCTCAGTGCGTGGTCTCCCTCTCCCTCTGCCCCTCTCCACCTCTTGTGTTCTCACTCTTGCACTCTCTATCTCTCTCAAATAAATAAATAAATTAAAAAAAAATTAAATGACGCAATCAGATTGCTGGGCCACATAACCACTGTTTTCTCCTGCTGCTGTCATTGGAATTACAATTAACAAAGACAAATCTTGGTGATTCATGATAACAAGGATTAGAGGGCTGACTGAAAGCAAATAAAATCAAAATGCCTCTCAAGACTCATGTTAGTTTGGGATGAAGTTTCTTGTTTCCCAAAGTCTCTAGCCACACTGTTAATTGGTAACAAAATTAATGGGTTTGAATTCTGTCCTTTTTTAAAAATTGCAAAAATCTCTGTGTGTGTGTGTGTGAAATTTTTTTTAAAAAAGATTTTATTGGGGCGCCTGGGTGGCTCAGCTGGTTGGGCGGCTGCCTTCGGCTCGGGTCATGGTCCCAGGATCCCGGGATCGAGCCCCGCATCCGGCTCCCTGCTCAGCGGGAAGCCTGCTTCTCCCTCTCTCACTCCCCCTGCTTGTGTTCCCTCTCTGGCTGTGTTTCTCTCTGTCAAATAAATAATTTAAAAAAAAAAAATAAAAAAAAAATAAAAAAGATTTTATTTATTTGACAGAGAGAGATACAGGGAGAGAGGGAACACAAGCACGGGGAGTGAGTGAGGGAGAAGCAGGCTTCCCACCGAACAGGGAGCCGATGTGGGGGGCGGGGCTCAGTCCTGGGACTTTGAGTGGAAGGCTGACGCTTAAGGACTGAGCCACCCAGTCGCTCCTGTGTGAAATTCTTGATAAAGAAAAAAGAGGAGGCAAAGGCAGAAAGAGGGAACTTTATAATGGATGATTTATAAACTAGACAGTCATCCTTGAAAAATGAATGATGGCTAAGCATATTTTAAAGAACTCAGATGATGAAAAAAAGTGAAGAACTTAGATGACTGAACACATCTTAATTCATGTATTCTTAGAATAAACCTATCTGACCATTTTTGACATTTAAATATATATATAGGCTCACAGGTGTCTTGGTCCATCATCTAAATGTTCAGTTGTCATCACAGACTACTATCTGGATAGAAGTTTTTATTGTATACTTTCTGAGTTTCATTATAGAGGAAATTATTTCTTAGAGTAAAAAGTCAAAATACAAATATAACGATCAAAAGAAAAAGTTGGGTTGAATATGGCTATTTTGAGAAGGAATGATGCCCAGTTTCTTCCTTTTGCCATTTAGGTTGGATTCCTTATTTTAAATACTGATTCTTATTTTAGGTTGAACAAATCATGGCAGAATTTAAAGTCAGGGCCTTGGAATGTCACCCTGACAAGCATCCTGAAAACTCCAAAGCTGGTATGTATTTAATAATGCCTGTTTCCTGTGAAAATGAATAGCTTCTAGAACTAAAAAGCTATTGAATAATAACTTAATTTCCTTTTGTATGTTATGCTCATATGTATTTTTTCATTCAATGCCCAAGAATGTTTTTGCACCATTGGATGGTAGGAGGGGAGGAACCGTGCAGAGTCTTTTCTCCAATAATATTGAATTTCCATTTTTTCTTTAGCTGTAATGCGCTGCTTCCTGGTTTAAAATTTGTCCATTTTATGCTCTATTTACTAGCTCTTGAGTGTTAACATACCTTAAGTATGTTTGCAACCAGGTGATTGCCTTGATGAGAATCTTGCTGTATTTTCTTCACTCTGGGGAATTGAATATATCTCTAGAGAACATATGATAATATATTCACATTTTTTTCTTTATCATAATTTAAATTCCATAAATTTTGTCTTAAATGCTTATGTATATTCCAGCTTGAAAAAATACAAACCAATTATCCTTCCTTGACCCGTCTTCCTCCTGCTCCTCTTCTATTTCTCTCTTTCTTTTTAGAGCCAAACTTCCTGAAAAAGTTCACAGTTGATATCTCTACTTTCCTTCATCAATTTTCAATTTATCCCAGTCTGACTTCCTCCTCACTGTTCTTGGAAATGACTCTTGGAATAGCCACCAAGGCTTCCTGGCTACCAAATCCAATGGTTACTTTTCAGTTCTTATCTTCCCTGGGTGTTTGCATCAGAGACTGACACTGTTGACCATGCCTCCTTGAGACATTCTTTTCTCTTAGATACCAAGATACACACTCATGCTTTTCTTCCATCCTCTTGGCTGGGTCTTCCTGACTGTGTTGTGCCTCCTTCTCTTCTGCCCTGAGGTTCCCTCCTAAACTCTCTTCCAAGCTTACTCCCTACTTTCTCTCTGGAGTCTTGTGCAAATCTGTGGTTTCAATCATCAGCTCTTTGGTGTTGGCTCCTAAATCAATCTTTAACTTGTTCCTATCTTTGGACTTTAGCTTTGACTGCTTCTTAGAATCCATTTGGAGACATTTCAGTCACCCTGTCAGAAACTGAACTCATTGTTTTCCTCTCACCCTCTCTAAAATCTTGCTCATTTTTCTGTGTTTCCTCATCTTTATAAATGGCACCACCATCCATTTAGTTGGTGAAGCAGAAACCTTTCTCCTTCCTCTTCCCTATGTCTACATCTGGTCAATTACCAAATACTAGTTGTTTACCTTCCACATTTCTTTCCTGGAGGTCCTCTTCCCTCTGTCTTCACAGCCCTTAGAGTAGAAGTCACCATCATTTCATGCCTGGAACCCTATAGCACTCCTTTAATTGCTTCACACTACAGGTAGTGGATTTCTTTTTAATTATGAAAAAAACATTTACTATGTACACGAAGGTATAAGAATACTATAACAAATGCCCATATATGTATACCTAGCTTAAAACTTTATCAAAAAGCAGGGGCAGCTGGGTGGCTCAGTTGTTTAAACATCTGACTCTTAGTTTCAGCTCAAGTCATGATCTCAGTGCCATGATCTCAGGGTCATAGGACTGAGCCCCATGTTGGGTTCTGTGTTGAGCTTAGAGCCTACTTGGGATTCTCTCTCTCCTTCTCCCTCTGCCCCTCTCCACTTGCATGCCTTCACTTTCGTCCTCTGTCTAAAAAAACAAACCAATAATAAAAACTTTACCAGTGCATTTGAAGTCTTTTGATTTTATCCTCAGGGTAGGTAATACTATCTTAAATTAGATGATTATATTTACTATATGTGCATACTATTGGTTTGTGTGTAGTATGCATATGTATACGATTTTCTATAAGGAAAATACCATGATTAAGACCTGTCTTAATCCACATTGCACAAATGATAAAACCCAAATGCCTCTTCATTAAAAAAAATTTCCCTTATATTAAAGCCCTTTATTAATTTTCTCTAGAAATCATTGATCTCTTTGATTTGTATAACCAGGTCATTTCCCAATATATGAAATTACTTTTGCTCATTTGATTTTTATTCTTTTTATTAAGACATAATTTGCTTAAGGCAATGTAAGTGTAAACCTGATAAATTTGTGTCTATTATAACCAGTTTAACCACGGCTTGGAAGAAGATGTAGAACACTTCTGGTATCCCAGAGGTCCCTTTCACATCCTATTCAAAGTCAGCATCCTTTCCCATTTTTAGATCTCTATTATTATTGATTAGTTTTGTGTGGCTTTAAATTTCACATAAATGAAATCATACAGTCCTCCTCTGTGTGTGGATTCTTTTGTTTTACTTTATGTCCATGATATCTGACCATTTTGTATGTGTAGCAATAGTTCATTCTTTGCCATTGCTGGGCCTTTAGGTACAAGCTCCTTTATGTGCTCCCTGCCCCTCCCCATCTCTCCATTTTCATCTTCTCTCTACCACCATGTCTACTACTCCATGTTCCTGCTGCACAGAACTACCTTGGATCCTAAATATGCCCTGTTTTCTAATCTTCAGACCTGAGGCTTTTTTTTTTTTCTGAGAGAGAGAAAGAGAGAGAGAGAGCGAGAGAGCAGGGGTAGGGGTGGGGGAGGGACAGAGGGGGAGAGAGAATCTTAAGCAGGCTCTATGCCCTGTGCAGAGCCTGGTGTGGGGATTGATCCCATGACCCTGAAATGATGACCTGAGCTGAAATCAAGAGTTGGATCCTTAACCAACCGACTGAACCACTCAGGTGCCCCTACACTTCAGACCTTTTTGCCTGCTGCTTCCGCTGTCTGGCTCCCTCTGAGGCCCACATTCCACTCTGCTTTGCTTTGATTGGTTAGGTCATTCCTGTGTCAGGTTTCAGCCTTAGCCATCACTTCCTCTGGAAAGTCACATGTGCCTCACCTACTCAGAATACCCTATACATCAGGCAGGAAACTGTGCATCACACTGTCTCCTTGTTGCCTATTTGCTTGTCAGTCATACTGAAAGCTCAGTGAGGCCGGCTTCCTGCCATCTTGTTCATGGTACTATGCCCTACACCTCACATTGTACCTCCCGTGGAGGACACTTACTTTGTGCAAATCATTTATTGAATGAATGAATAAATTCATGAACATTTCTTTTTTTTTTTAAAGATTTTATTTATTTATCTGACAGAGAGAAACACAGCTAGAGAGGGAACACAAGCAGGGGGAGTGAGAGAGGGAGAAGCAGGCTTCCTGCCGAGCAGGGAGCCCAAAGCGGGGCTCAATCCCGGGACTCCAGGATCATGACCTGAGCCTAAGGCAGATGCTTAACCAACTGAGCCACCCAGGTGCCCCTTCATGAACATTACTTTAGGAGACATCAATTACCTCTTTGAACTAGAGGTACTATTAAGGTAGATGTCCTGGGGCTCTTGGGTGGCTCAACTCTTGATTTAGGCTCAGGTCATGATCTCTGAGTCCCGGGATTGAGTCTGCGTGGGGCTCTGAGCTCAGGTGGGGAGTCTGCTTGAGGATTCTCGCTCCCTCCCCCTCAGTCTGCCCGTCCCCCAGCTTGCACTCTCTCAGATAAAGAAATAAATAAATCTTAAAAAAAAGATAGATGTCCTAACATCAAAGTGTAAAAATTTAATTAACACTTGGAAACCGCCATTACCCCAGGTTATTCTTTAACTGGGTTCTTTTCCAGTAAAGCGTGTCTTTGAGTTGTTTCTCTGTCCCTGGAAAACAATTTCTATTTGGGATACACGATGAATCACTGTGCAGTCATTGCCCTTTTTGGTTGCAATAGTGATGGGTGTTTTCATGTATGGGCTACCTCAAGGCTTCTTGTTCAGAGAAACACGGAACTGTAAATATTGTTTAAAAGGGAAGGTACACAGACATCAATATCTTCCCCTGTCAGGCTTGCAGTTGATAGATGAGTCAACCTGTGGGTAGAAATTGTTTTCAAATCTATTTAAGCATCCATTTACCCAATTTGGATTGATATGACTTTCTGAAAATTTAAGTGGTTCTTTATACACTTGGAGAAGGATTAAAGGTACTAGTAAAAGCATTTTAAAATGTTGTGTGGGACGCCTGGGTGGCTCAGTCGGTTAAGCATCTGACTTTTGGTTTTAGCTCAGGTCATGATCTCAGGGTTAACAGATTAAGCCCCGAATTAGGCTCTGTGCTCATTGGGGAGTCCGCTTGAAATTCTCTCCCTCTCCCTTTCCCTCTACCTCTACCCCTGCTTCCACACGTGCATGCACTCTCTCTCTTTCATAAATAAATAAATCTTAGAAAAAATAAACAAAATATCAAGGAAAAATTCACCCAGATGCTGAATTTTAGCTTGGCAGAAATCCAGAATACATTATGTAGATTTTGAAGCATATTTCATCAAGGTGAAAGCTTATAGAGCAACTGCCTGTAGGAGAAACTGAACTTGTGTATGTATCTTTTTGGTTCATTAGGTGTAGTCTTAACAATTTCCACTGAAATTGCTCATTTGTTAGCATGATGGAATAGTAGAGATGGAGCACGATCTTGTCTGTCTGGATTGCTCCTTGACGCCACTGATGAGCTAGTTGACCTTGGGCATCTCTTGGGCTTCAGCATTGCCATAGGAAAAATGGATTGACTAGTAGTATATTGCTTCGTGCATCTAATGTGAAGACTAATGAGGCAGCTGGCATGCAGGAATAGCTCAGTGAATGTTGGTAATTATGATTCAGCAGACTTTCTTTTCTTGTTTTTATGCAGTATTCCAAGATAATTTTTTTTTAATTTTAGAGAGTGTGCATGCATTTGTGCACAAGGGCAGGCAGAGAGAGTATCTAAGCAGGTTCCACACCCAGTGTGCTGTGAAATTGTGTCCCTGAGCACAAAAGCTCCTGGCTGGTGGTCACGGCAATCCTGTGTGTCTGCATGACATAACTATTTCAGCTTTATTAACTTCTCTCTGACCCTGAGGAAACGGATTTCAGACTAAAGACCTGTGAAATGGCATTTTTATTATTTTTTGATTTGTAGGCTGCAAAGATTTGAATTTTTTTTTAAAGATTTTATTTATTTGACAGAGAGAAACACAGCCAGAGAGGGAACACAAGCAAGGGGAGTGAGAGAGGGAGAAGCAGGGAGCCCGACGTGGGACTTGATCCCGGGTCTCCAGGATCATGACCTGCGCTGAAGGCAGTCGCTTAACCAACTGAGCCACCCAGGCGCCCCAAGATTTGAATCTTTGAAAGAGAGTGCCTTGTCCTTGCTCACTGATATCTTTCCATGTCTCCATGCTCACTCAGCTTAAAAACTCTTTATTGCTTTTTCCCCTTTAAATAAAACAACATACAGTATTAAATCATGTTGGATGTGAAAGTCTGCTCGCTTCCTTCCAGGGAACCACTATTAAAACGGTGGTATCTTTTACTCTAGATTTTTTTCCAAGTATAGTCTGACATCATATTTTTATTATTATTTTTCAAGTAAGTAAGTGTAAGTGGCCTACATTTAAAAGGTGACTATAATAATACAAATTCAATTGTGAAATAAGAATTTAAAAGAACCTCTGTATTTTCAGAGTGGATCTAGGAGTGAAAACGGAATGTCTCTCTAAGGTCCTGGCATCATTTGCTTTCATAAGCTTGTAAAATGAGATCTCTCTTCCCAGAACTGGTGAATGTTTATCTTGTGTGACTAATTTGATTAGCCGATATATTAAAGGACAAATAGAAACCCAAACTCATTGTTAATAAATGTAGTGGAGAGGATGGAACAAGGCAAGGCCAGCGATCAGGAAAGATAAAGTATCTGTAGCTTTCTGCTTATCAATTTTTGTTGAGAGATTGGCATCAGAATAATTCCAGGAAGGCTTCTTTCATGCTGGAGACTCTGAAAACAGGCTAACAGTGATGTGCAAAGAGAAGGTGACTCATAGATAAATATGTAAATCTTTACAAATACTGCTATAGCAGTAACTGGAGTGTGCATCTGTGGTGGTAATTTAATGAGCTTTTTATTCCCCTTGGAAAAAATGACATCTTATTTGTACAGCGGGGCATTTAAATCGTCATCATTGGTAGGAAGGATTACTCACTAGAGCACGCTGCTGTGGCAAGATGCTTTTTATTAGTTTGTTTATTTTCCTGTAATTCTCAGTAGCTCCATCTTTAGGGTCTTCCCTTTAACACACTGATTGCTACTACCTCTAGCGGTGATATTGGTTAACGGCCTATTAGGTACTGTGCTGTCCAGCTTTGGGACAGGGTCTTGGAGGGACCCTGCTGTGGCAGGGAGCATCTCTGGTTGTTGGGGGACACTTAAAGTGGTGGTGTTGGAGGATGGGGGCTCAGGAATAGCAATTCTTTACCACCCGGGGTACAGAAGTATTTCAATATTTTCAATACTGTCAGCATTGAGTATACATTTGCCTCAACAGCTGTTTGAGAGACTTGATTACTTCCCATGGGTTTAAAAAAAGTAATTAATTAATTAATTTTTAGAGAGGGAGAGAGAGAATGCATGTGAGTGGGGGGAGGGGCGAAGGAAGGGGGAGAGAGAGAATCTCAAGTAGACTTGTGCTGAGCTTGGAGACCCATGCAAGGCTAAGCCCCACGACACTGCGATCATGACCCGAGTAGAAATCAAGAGTCAGAGATTTAACTGAGTGAGTCACCCAGGCACCCTCCCCTCTACCATCAGGTATTTTTAAACACTATCAGGGCAATCTAAATTAGTTTCCTACTGATAGTATTAAAATATTCTTAATTCACAAGATTTTTTTTTAAAATATTTTATTTATTTGACAAAGAGAAACACAACCAGAGAGGGAACACAAGCAAGGGGAGTGAGAGAGGGAGAAGCAGGCTTCCCGCCGAGCAGGGAGCCCGATGTGGGGCTTGATCCCAGGTCTCCAGGATCATGACCTGAGCCGAAGGCAGTCGCTTAACCAACTGAGCCACCCAGGCGCCCCAATTCACAAGATGTTTTAATGACATGTGTCATTTCCTTGATGGTTGGAGCTGAGGGAGCAGCACTATGAATCATATCATCTTTCTCGCCCTCAAAATAGGAGGCCTTCACTCATTGGCCCACCCAACACACACCTTTTGAGCACCTGCTATGCTGTTTCGGTGCAAAGGGTGCAGCAGAGACCTAAACAGATAAAGTCTCTGCTTCCACAAAGTTTGTGTTGTGGTAGAGGAGACAGATCATAACGAAGACTAAATAATGGCTGGGGGGCAGGTAGTATAAAGAAAAGTAAAGTAGGGCAAGGGAGATAAAGGTGTGGTGCTGGTGGGCAGTCACATTATATAGGCAGGAAAGACCCCTCTACAAGACAGGATCTGAGATGACATATGGAGGAAGTAAGCCGTATGAGTGTCTGGTGTAAAAGTATTCTTTGTAGAAAGGATAGTAAGTACCAAGGTCCTGGGGCTGGAGTGTGCTTGGTGTACTCAGGATGCACCAGAGAAGCTCCTACAGCTGTAGCAAGGGGAGATGGGGAAAATAGAAGACAATGAGGTCAGAGAAGGAAGAGATGGTAAAGGGCAGGCAGAGCATATCAGACCTACTAGCTATACCACTGATGGTAAGAATTTTCAATTTTGGGGGCGCCTGGGTGGCTCAGTTGGTTGAGCGACTGCCTTTGGCTCAGGTCATGATCCCAGAGTCTCGGGATCGAGTCCCACATCGGGCTCCCTGCTCGGCAGGAGGCCTGCTTCTCCCTCTCTCACTCCCTCTGCTTGTGTTCCTCTCTGGCTGTGTTTCTCTCTGTCAAATAAATAAAATCTTAAAAAAAAAAAAAAAGATCCAATAGGGTTTGCTAAGGGATTAGAAGTGAGATGTGAGAGAAAAGGTCAAGGATATTTCAAATATAGAGAAAACTAGTGAAATATTTTCTGACTCCCCAAGCAGAGAAGTCTTGCCTCTATATTTCTATCACATTATATTTGAAATGATTTGCTTATATGTCTGCTTCCTTATAGACTCTGAGCTTCTCAAGGGCACAACTAGGATCTTATTGGTGAATGATGACATTTTATTATCTCTGGAGGTGGAGGAGAAGCTGTGGATTGAAGGATAACGTCCACTGCAAGAAAATGGAAGGAGCAGAAAGGCACTTGGTGGAGACCAGCAGTGGGGGAGCCTGGCAGGCTTGGGTTTCATTTGTGGCTCCATCACTTGAAGTTTGGGGACTTAGGATAAGTTACATCAACTCCTTCAGCCTTAGGTTCTATAAAATAGGAATAATAATATCCACCTCATAAGGCACCCCACAAAATGTTAAGTTTTGAAGAAGTACAATTTTATGTTGTTTGTTTGTTGCTTCTGCTTTTGGTGTCATATGTAAAGAGCTGTTGCTTAATCTAAAGCCACAACGATTTACTCCTATATATTTTCTCAGAGTTTTATAGTTTTAGTTTTTACATTTAGATCTATGATCCATTTTTTCACTTCTCAGCATTTTGGTTAAGATCAAGTGTAGATCTAGGATCTACTTTGTTAATATTTGTTTGTGGTGTGAGGTAGGGATCCAATGTTGTTGTTTTTTTTTTTGTTTTTTTGGGTTTTTTTGAGTTGGCTCCACACCCAATGTGGAGCTCAGTGTGGGGTTTGAACTTGACCTGAGCTGCAGTTGGTTGTGGGATCAAGCCCTGTTCTGGGCTCCATACTCAGTGGGGAGTCTGCTTGAGATTCTCTCCCTCTCTGTTTGTCCTCCCCGCTTTCTCTCTCTGTCGCTCAAATAAATAAATACATTTTAAAAAAAAAACACAAAAAACTCCCTGAGCTGAGGTCAAGAGTTGGACACTTAATTGATTGAGCCACCCAGGTACCTCCTCACATCATTCTGTTATATGTTGATAGACAGTTGTCCCAGCACCATTTCTTGAAAAGATGGTTTTTAAAAAGGATTTTATTTATTTGAGGGAGAGAGAGCAAGCCCATGAGGAGAGGAAGAGATAGGGAGAGAATCCCAAGCAGACTCCATGCTGAGCCTGTAGAGCCTGATGCATGGCTCGATCCCATAACCCTGAAATCATGACCTGAGCTGAAAACAAGAGTCAGACACTCAACTGACGGAGCCACCCAGGTGCCCCCCAAAGATGATTTTTTCCCCTGGTTGAATGGTCTTGGTACTCTTGTAGAAAACCAATTGACTTTGGGTGCCTGGCTGGCTCAGTCAGTGGAGCATGCAACTCTTGCTCTCAGGGTGGTGAGTTTGAGGTCCACGTTGGGTGGAGAGATTACTTAAGAATAAAATCTTAAAAAAAAAAAAAAAGAAAGAAAACCAATTGATTGTAAATTTTGAGGCTCTATTTTTGGACTCATAATATCCCATTTATTTATGTTTACTCTAAGGCTAGTACCACACTGTTTTCATTACTGTAGCTTTGTGGAAAGTTTCAAATTGGAAAGTGTAAGCTCTTCCAACTTTGTTTTTGCTTTTCAAGGTTGTTTTGACTATTCTGAATCCCTTGCTTGTGCATATGGATTTTTAAGATCAACTTGTCAATTTCTTTTTTTTTTTTTTTAAATAAGTTTTTTGTTTTTTTTTTTTTTTTTTAAGATTTTATTTATTTGACAGAGAGAAACACAGCCAGAGAGGGAACACAAGCAGGGGGAGTGAGAGAGGGAGAAGCAGGCTTCCCTCCGAGCAGGGAGCCCGATGTGGGACTCGATCCTGTGTCTCTGGGACCATGACCTGAGCCGAAGGCAGTCGCTCAACCAACTGAGCCACCGAGGCGCCCCTCAACTTGTCAATTTCTGCTTAAAAAAGGGCACCTGGGATTTTGATAGAGATTGCATTAAATCTATAGAGTGGTTTGGAGAATATCACCATCTTAGCAATGTTAGGTCTTCTGAGCCATGAACATAGATATTTATGCATTTAGATATTTAATTTCTTTCAACAGTGTTTTATAGTTTTCAATATATAAATCTTGCACTTCTTTTGTTACCATATTTTTCTTTTTTTCTTTTTTTTAAAATTTATTTATTTGACAGAGAGAAACATAGCCAGAGAGGGAACACAAGCAGGGGGAGTGAGAGAGGGAGAAGCAGGCTTCCCACCGAGCAGGGAGCCTGATGTGGGACTCGATCCCGGGTCTCCGGGATCATGACCTGAGCCGAAGGCAGTCGCTTAACCAACTGAGCCACCCAGGCGCCCTTGTTACCATATTTTTCTAAGTATTTTATTCTTTCTGATGCTATTGTAAATGGGATTCCTTCCCGGATTTCATATTCAGATTGCTCATTGCTACTGTATAAAATCACAACTGATTTTTATGTATTGTTCTATAGAAAGTTTGAACTTCATTGAGGTGGAGAAGGGACACCGGAAATGTTTACAAAAGGGACATGGATGTTTTCTTTTGTATGCCATCTGGTCAAGTAGATCAGTGACAAAGCTACCGTTTATCAATCACTGACCATGTTACTTCCTGTGCTTAAACCCTCCCAATTATTTATTGTTCCTTATTGTTCCTACAACAAAAAACAGACCAGAATCCTTAGGCCTCTCAGTTCCGGATGACTGTGCCCTTGTGTACTCTACAGCCCCATTCCTCATTTGCTCGTTGTTCTTTCCCAGCTCTGTGACCTCCAGCCACATGGGCATTTTCTACTTTCTCTAAATCACTGTGCTCCTTCCTGCCTTAGAGTCTTCATTTACACCATTCCTTCAGTCTGATCACTATACTTCCTCGCAACTACCACTAGCAAAGGTAGTTTTCATCCTAGTAGACAAAGCTGTAATTTTTTTTCATGTTTACAAGTGTCAATCCCATTACATAGTTCGTGTCTACTGTTCACACCTGTGTCCTCAGCCTCTGGAATAGCACTTGGCACGTCACTGGAGCTCAGTAAAGAGAGTGGATTAACACTGAGCTAGGCACTTTACATACCTGATCTCACTTATTCTTGTGATTCATTCTACACCTGAGGAAATTACAACTTGAAGAGGTGAACGGGCCCAAGGTCACCTAGGCGGTAAATAACAGAACTATTCCAATGATGTCACTTTGCTTGTGAGTTTAAAATAACTCCTTCAAGAGAGAAGTGCTCAGCTTTTTTTTTTTTTAAAGATTTTATTTATTTATTTGCCAGAGAGAGCGAGAGATCACAAGTAGGCAGAGAGAGACGAGGAAGCAGGCTCCCTGCTGAGCAGAGAGCCCGACGTGGGCCTCAATCCCAGGACCATGAGATCATGACCTGAGCCGAAGGCAGAGGCTCTAACCCACTGAGCCACACAGGTACTCAAGAAGTGCTCATCTTTTGATTTGTTTTCCAGTGGAGGCTTTTCAGAAACTGCAGAAGGCAAAGGATGTTCTGACGAATACAGAGAGTCGTGCCCGCTATGACCTCTGGCGAAGGAGCCCAATGTCAATGCCATTCCAGCAATGGGAGGCTCTGAGTGACTCGGTGAAAATGGTAGGTCTCT
This sequence comes from Spilogale gracilis, assembly GCA_004023965.1. Lineage (NCBI taxonomy): Eukaryota > Metazoa > Chordata > Mammalia > Carnivora > Mephitidae > Spilogale > Spilogale gracilis. The sequence continues at coordinate 73,401 of PITA01005040.1, read as the reverse complement.
CTCTGGGATGAAGTGAATTCATCAAGTCCAGGCTGCCCACGGATTAGACTCATGTAGTAGCTTAAAAAGTCAATAGGCGATAGGAGGGAGAAGACCGAGAAGCTGGTAGGATCTGGATATAACTCAGTGTCCACGAATCCTGGGAAGGGGAGTTCAATGGATTAGTGCCAGGAGAGCTGATAACTGACAATTGTCAGTCTCTTTGGCTGTTTAATTCAATATTAAACAATTCAATACTCTCCTCATTAGCATTTATTGTTTTACAAATTCTGACAACTGTGCTTCTCAAGTTGCTTATATAATACTGCTGAATTTTGAACCAATACAAATGCATCTCTTCCATCCTTTTAGTTCATATCAGCCTGTTCTCTTCTCAAGGCTTATAAATTCCATAAAAAACCCAGAGCTTCATTAATTAATGAAAACTGTAAATTATTTTAAATTTATTCTTGTTACAAATTCTGGTGAACGAGTCATTGGATTGATGACAGACTTTTTTTTTTTTTTTTTAGATTTTTTTTTTTTTTATTGTTACTAAATTTTTTTTTTCCAGTGTTTCAAGATTCATTCCCCATTCCCCACACCCAGTGCTCCCCGCTTTAGGTGTCCCCAGTACCCACCACCAGGCTCTCCCATCCCTCCACCCGATGACAGACTTTTTAAACCATTGTGTTCTCTTTCTTCATGTTATTAAAAAAAATAAGTATGAGTAATCACTATAATTACTGTGTTATAAGCTTACTTTGTTCTTTTTTTTTTAAAAGATTTTATTTATTTATTTGACAGAGAGAAACACAGCTAGAGAGGGAACACAAGCAGGGGGAGTGAGAGAGGGAGGAGCAGGTTTCCCACTGAGCAGGGAGCCCAATGCAGGGCTTGATCCCAGGACTCTGGGACCATAACCTGAGCCGAAGGCAGATGCTTAAAGACTGAGCCACCCAAGTGCCCCTACACTTACTTTGTTCTTACACTGATCTTTATATATATTTCAATATATAAAAATTATATATATATATACACATACATATACATACTTAGGAGTTGGGGGGGGCAGAGGGAGAGAGAGAATCTTAAACAGGTAACATGCCCAGTGTGGAGCCAAAATGGGGCTTGCTTTCACAACCCTGAGATCATGAATCTGAGCTGAAATCAAGCCAGACACCCAAGTTACTGAGCCACCCAGGCACCCCAACCTTTATATATTATAGAGAAGATATGATTTGGGCTCAGTTGATGATCTCAGAGTCCTGATGTTGAACGCTGCCATGAACCCTGAGCCCCGGGTGGAGCCCTGGTTCGAACCCCACATCAGACTCAGCAGTCAGTGGGGAGTCTCCTTCTCCCACTGCCGCACCCCCTGCTCATGCTCTCTCTCTCAAATAAATAAATAAAACCTTTAGAAAAAAGAGTTAATAGGAACACATTTTTGGTGAATTGATTGTTGGACAAATTGATCGCTTCTGGGAGGATGTTGGGACTGCCAGTTACCCTCACGTGGGTCTATTTGTCTACTGATTATTTCTGGTTTCCTGGGCTCGGTGAGGTGTCCTTGGGGGGATTCCAGTTGGCTATAGAAGACTGAGGAAGTTTCCTACTATGCTCTTTGGTTACACTTTCCCCAGTCAGATGGGAAACAGTGTGTAATTCAGTACCTTCTGAGCCTGCTCAGAAGACAGTCTGTCCTAACTGAATGTTTTCCAAAAGCTTGTCAAAGATCACCAAGGCAAGTAAAAAATTCACTCATGTTAAAAAAAAAAAAATCACTCAGAATAAAACAACTAGTCAATTTTGAATAGTTATTCAGCGTATCCATGGCTCACATGAGTCAATTGATTTTTTTTTCTATTTGTCTATTTAATATTTACTGGCATGTAGGCACAACTTTTTATTATTAAACAAGGTATAGAATTAAATTAAATTACTTTACTTATTTTAAAGGTTTTATCTATTTATTTGAAAGAGAGAGAGAGAGAGTGCACAAGCCAGGGGGAGGGACAGAGGGAGAGGAAGAAGTAGGCTCCCCTCTGAGCAGGGAGCCTTTCTCAGGGTTGGATTCAAGGACCCTGGGATCATGACAAGAGCTGAAAGCAGATGTTTCATGGACTGTAGGACAGTGACCTTTACTCCCAGGCTTGGTGTCTGTTTAGCATTCGTTCACCCACTGCACACAGTGAATTTTTTTTTGGTCTGGTGCAGTTCATTTTTTTGCTGTACAGACTATATTCTTTTCCTAATCTTCCTCTTGGTCTCTATCAACTGCTATCATTTGATATTTTTACTGATGATCATCCTAGTAAACTTTGTCATTCCAGACTCGTTTCCTTGATGTTAAATGTTGTTCTGCCCAGTTAATATCTTAGGGGAGCTGAGAAATAAACTCTGTGAATTCAGAAAGGAGACCTAATTGTGTCCCAGCAAATCAGGCTTTTTAGCATTGATCTTATATTAGTCCTTTGATTGAAGTACAAAACATGAGAGGCGCCTGAATTTGAGGTTAGATAGAGTTTGGATTTTTCCTCTGTGTATTTCTTTAATTGGGATCGGTAGATACAGGTGCCTGATGATAAAATATTTTTTTCTTATAAAGTGGATGGATGAGTAAAAGTATTATCTCAGAATATCTTTGACAGTTATCAAAGCATTTACTGTAGGCAAGTCATTAATCCTCAATACCATCTACGGAAAATAGTAGGCACTTTTATTCCAAGAAAGAAGTACTGAGGCATGGAGTAAATACACTGTACAGGACACTTAACTGACTTGTGATGTTGAAGGACTACATTTTCAGCTCTCTGGGCCTTGAATTCTTGAATTTCTTACTTCTATTTTTCACTGACTTTCCTGATAGCCTTTCCCTCAACAGAAAAAGCCACTGGCTAGCCTCTTCTACTCTGTACACATGCAGAATAAGGAAGAAACCAAACTAAACAACAACAGACCCAAACCAACCAAACCAAAAGTATATTATTTTGCACCAGCTAAAACCACTGCCCCCCCCCTTTTTTTTTAAAGAAAAGATTTTACTTGTTTGAGAGAAAGAGCATAAGCTGGGGAAAGGGACAGAAGAGGGAGAAGCAGACTCCCTGTTGAGGAGAGCCTGACTCAAGGCTTGATCCCAGGACCCCAAGATCATGATCTGAGCTGAAGGCATCCACTTAATGGACTGAGCCATCCAGGTGCCCCTAAACCTAACATTTTAAAAAAAGATTTCATTTTTATTTTTTTAAAAAGATTTATTTATTTATTTTAGATAGAGAGGTGGGGGTACAGGCAGACAGAGAGAAAGAATCCCAAGCAGACTCCCACCAAGCGCAGAGCCCTATGCAGGGCTTGATCTCATGACCCTGAGATCATGACTTGAGCTGAAACCAGGAGTCGGACACCCAACCTACTGAGCCACCCAGGTGCCCCTTAAAGATTTTATTTTTAGGTAATCTCCTCACCCAGTGGGGTGTTCAGACTTACAACCCCGAGGTCAAGAGTTGCATGCTCTACTGTCTGAGCCAGGCAAGTGTCCCATCTTTTTTCTCTTCTCCCCCTTCCTTCCTTCCTCCCTTCCTTCCTCCCTCCCTCCCTTCCTTCCCTCTTTCTTTGAAAAAGATTTATTTATCTATCTATTTATTTATTTATTTTGGAGAGAGAGAGGATGCATGAGCAGGGAAGAGGAGGGACAGAGGGAGAGGGGGAGAGAATACACCAGCGACTTGAATTCCTGGCTGAGTGTGGAGCCTGAAGCCAGACCCAGGACCCTAAAATTATGATCTGAGTAAAGTGAACACTTAGCTGCTTAACCAATGGAGATACCCAGGTCTCTCTCCCTTCCTCCCTCTCTTTCTCTCTTTCAGTGAGACCTAGGTCCAAACTGGGGCTCAAACCTACCACCCTGAGATCGAGAGTCACCTACTCCACTGACCGAACCAGCCAGTCACCCCCAAATTAACATTTTTATTTTGAAATAAAACCTACAGAAAAATTCTTAATACCATACATCGAACTTTAAATACAGAATGCTACATAATATTGATTTTATATTATGTGTCTGCTTTTAATTAATGTAGTCGATGCACTGGGCTGTCAGAGGTAAAAAAGATCTGATGCTGGAGGAATCGGACCAGGCTCACCCCGATAAGACTGAAAATGAGGAATGGAACAAGCAAAAAGAAATAAAGAAAGAGGAGCTGGGTTCAACCACACAGAAAATGGAGCAAGAAGAATCCAAGTCCTTGGAGAAGACATTCTCTCCACAAAATACCGATTCTCCGAGTAAGTCAAGTCAGGTAGCTTTGCAGAATGAAGGAGGTCTGAAATTGAAGGGCTTGATTTATACTGTATTTATTCCTAACCTCTTCTAACTAATCAGTAGTGCCAAATTTAAGGATTGCTTTATCACCTTAAAAGATCCTTACTTAGCACTGGCATAGACACTGGGCATTCCTTGCAAGGGAAATTTGAGGCGCTTCTGGGAGTGTCTGCTGGGACTGAAATAACACTGCCATTTATTGGGTGTTTACTGTGTCTAAGAATGTTCTTTACGCGCATTACTTTACGTGTATTATCTTGTCTTATGTTCATTTCCTAGACAATTAATTTAATCCTCACTACAAGCTTGTGAAGTTGGCACAAATATCATCTCATTTTACAGATGAGAAAACTGAAGTCCAGGGAGGTTGCAGGATTTTCCTAGAGCTCTACAACTTGTATACAGCAGGGGAAGGGGCTGACCTAAGGCAGCTCTGCTTCAGAGTTTGTGCGTAAGGCAAGGCATTGCATTATTTTGAGAAGGTCCCTTATCTGGAAGTAGCTTTTGTAGACATTCCGGGTGATATACAGCCCCACGGAAGCAGGGCATCACAGAGGTTAAGCTTCCAAGCCACACGACCCAGCTCTACTACTCTATGATCTGTACTACTTGGTAAAAGTTACTTAACTTCTCTGGATTTCAATTTTCTCATCTATGAAATCAAGATCATAATGGTATTTTCTCATAGAATTATCATGAGGATTAAATGAGATCCATGCAAAATGTGTAGCCCAGTGATTCATCTACCAAGCCGGTCTTGGGTTGCTGTCAACTCTTGTGATCATTTCTCTGTGTTTCCGGGCATCCCACTGTGTTGATCTTCTACAGTTGTGTTATGTACATATGCAGTCATTGTCCTTCAGATTCTTGCTTAATTCTCAAGGGTTGTGATTCAACAACACCTCTTTAGAATCTAGCCTTTAAACCAAAGGCTCCTGAAGGTCCTTGAACCCTTGATTATTTACTGAAGGAAAGAAGGTAATTAGATAGTTTGTGGTGAATTATAGTCTTCCTAGAAATAGTCACTTGAAATCTCCCTTTGGGGAGAACTTGTGCATGCTCATTACTTGTTAGAATAAAGATTCTTAGGGTATGATTCGGGTGTCTGTGTTGGGTGCTCAAGATATCCTTTGGTGGAGTCCGCATATTGATTGCATCAGCCTCATATCGGGGCATGGTTATAATGTAACAAACTGATCAAAGCAGAAGGCCGAATTTCAGAAAAAAACAGTGTTTTAAATAAATACACACATACAAATGGAAGCCTACGCACAGGCACACACAAGCAAACATACCAATGTTTCTCTGTTTAGCCCAGAACGTTCAGATCTGTGCTTCCTGAACCCCTTGGGCTTCCCTGGGACTCTCTGTCTCAGATTCAGACCTAGTCTGAGGTTACCGGAAGTGGGGGGAGGGCAGCTGATCACTTCAAAGACTCAGGCATGAGGCTGGAATTCCTTGCATCAGATTCTATGAAATTTTCTCTTCCTTGAAAAAACCAGTTTTTAGATATTGAAAAACCCCAAATTAATAGAAGCTTGTTGTTAGAAAATTCAAAGAATCATATATAGGCAATGACTTAGTGTCTACCCCAGGCTCCCGTCGTTCTGTGCTTCTATTTCCTGAAGTAACCAATGCAGATATCCAGGGGCATCTTCTTCAGCATTGTTCTCTGTGCTAATAGAAGCATATAGAAATATATGTCCACTAACGTGGGCTTTAAAAAAAAAGAATACTGTTATATTGCTACACAATGCCTAAGAGCACAAAATCTGGAATCAGACCCCTGTTTTTCCACTGATGAGTTGCATGACCCTGGGCAAGCAAATTAACCTCTCTGTATCTGTGTTTTCTTTCTTTCTTTTTTTTTAAAAACTTATATATATATTAAAAAAATTTTTTTAAGAGTTTTATTTATTTATTTGACAGAAAGAGAGAGACTGTGAGAGAGGAACACAAACAGGGGGAGTGAGAGAGGGAGAAGCAGGCTTCCCACTGAACAGGAAGCCTGATGCGGGGCTTGATCCCAGGACTCCGGGATTATGACCTGAGCCGAAGGCAGACACTTAGCGACTGAGCCACCCAGGCGCCCCTATATCTGTGTTTTCTTATTATATGGCCAAAACATTAGTGTCTATGTCATCCTGTTTTCTTGAGTAGTAAATAAATTATGTAAAATATTTAGACCAGATACCTGGTAGGTGCTTTTTTTTGACGTTAGGTTTTATTATGGGGGCTTCTCCTTAGATTCTTACATTTAGAATTAACTCATTCTTTTATTTATATTTTTTCTTGTGCCCTTTTAAAGAGCAGATAAGTATTCCACAGGATAGATATATTGTAATTAACCAGAATAAATTGTGATGTCAGGTATTTTTTTTTTGTACTCCTACTTTATTATTATTTTTCAAATTCCAGTGCATTTAACATAAACTGTTATGTTAGTTTTGGGTGTATAATACAGTGTGATGTCAGTTTTGATACGCTCACATGTTGAAGTATATTCTCTTACTGTGATTGAGGAAGGAAGAGGGCGGGAGCACAGAGAGGTGGGTCATTGTTCTAAGGAGCTGTCACTGCAGAATAAGACTTATAGAATTTTACTGAAGGCCCCATTTACCATTTCTTAATGCCGTTTCAGGGAGTATTGGTTGTAATGAGTAGCACTGTAAAGTTGGAGTTTGATATACCAAAGTGCAGTTGTATGATTATTTGTAACTTTAGTTTACTACAGTGTAAATTTTTTTTTTTAAATATTTTATTTATTTGACAGAGAGAAACACAGCCAGAGAGGGAACACAAGCAGGGGGAGTGAGAGAGGGAGAAGCAGGCCTCCCGCCGAGCAGGGAGCCTGATGTGGGACTCGATCCCGGGTCTCCGGGATCATGACCCGAGCTGAAGGCAGTCGCTTAATCAACTGAGCCACCCAGGCGCCCCTACGGTGTAAATTTCTATAACACCAACATTTAAGAAATATTATTCATGTCAGCTTTACTGAGTCCAGAGTGGCTTCTCACCTACTTTTCCTGCATATTCATTAATTTCCTCAAGCAGTGGTTCATATTTACTTGGGAGTTTGCCTTTTGATGCCTTTTCTATGATGAACATCTGTCAAATAGTCCCCATCCCGTGCTGACTCTTCCCTGAAACCAGGAAAAGGCGGTGCACAGCCTCTGAAAACTGGTGTGTGAGACAATCTCACTTTTCCTTTCTTTCCACTTAAATATGCAATAAATATGGCTTCTGATAAATGGCATTCTAGAATAAAATAATCTGTATAATGTTCTGGAATTAAAAAAAAAAAGATCATATGTAGTGGGTGTGTGCTGCTGTGGACATCTCTGGCCATCTGCCTTTTCATTGCCCATCTCTGATCTCTACCAGAGGGCTCTCTCTGGCAACTGAGCAGCGGGACAGCAGGAGCGAAGGAATAAATATGCTCGGATGGAGCCATCGGATATTGATGAATGTGAGTGGGAGGCTCTTTTACTTCTCAAACCGGAGAACTCTGACGGGTTTTATATTGTCTTCAAGGGCTCTCTAGGGCAATCAAGCTCCAGTTGCCTATAGTAGCAACTTGCCTGATGATGTACCTTTTATAAACTTGGTTCCTTTCCCTACGTTCTTACCAGGACCTCCCTGAATCACCTTTCAAATGAGCCACTTATTGGCCTTGGTTCAAGCAGGAGAGCATGCAACACTTCTTTCTTTCTTTCTTTCTTGCTTGCTTGCTTGCTTGCTTGCTTTTTAGATTATGTATTTACTTATTTGACACAGAGAGAGAGAGAGAGAGAGAGAGGCAGCGAGAGAGGGAACACAAGCCGGGGAAGTGGGAGAGGGAGAAGCAGGCTTCCTGCCAAACAGGGAACCTGATGCAAGGCTCGATCCCAGGAGCCGAAGGCAGACACTTAAGGACCAAGCCACCTAGGTGCCCATTTTGTTTTGTTTTTGTTTTTGTTGGTTTTTTTTTTTTTTTTTTTTTTTTTAGGATTTTATTTATTTGAGAGAGAAAGGGCATCTAAACTTGAGCAGGGGGGAGG
>PITA01005040.1:0-64961 GCA_004023965.1 Spilogale gracilis | reverse complement strand
CCAGGCACCCAAGCATGCAACTCTTAATCTTGGGGTCGTGAGTTCAAACCCCACGTTAGGTGTGGGGCCTTCTCAAAAACAAACGATGAATTAGCCACTTACATTCAAATTCTTGTTTGGGGGTCTATTTCTATCAGAACCCAAGCTAGAAAACACCTTTTTCAAACTATAAAATAACAAGTGTATTTATCGTAGAAATGTAAGAAATGTGGTCAAGCAAAAGGCAGAAAATACAACTTGTAATCTTAGCACCTAGAGACATATTTATTACTGATATTTTGGTGTATTTTTATATATGTTGGTATACCTAAAACAAAGAGGACCATACTGTACATACTGTGTGTGTGTGTGTGTGTGTGTGTGTGTGTGCATTTCAATCACAGTTTGTCAGAAATTTCTTTTTGCTTTTTCCCGAAAAAGAAATTCTTAAATTTGTTTTCTCTGATAATTCTAAAGACAAACAAACAGATCGTTTTCTTAAACAACCACTGTCAACTGTTCTGTGCATATTTTTCTGATTGGATATTTAGATAATATTTAAAAATACCAATGGAAGCATATTTTGTATATTACTCTGTAACTTTTTTTTTTTTTTAAGATTTTATTTGTCAGAAAGAGGGAGCAGCAGGCAGAGGGAGAGGCAGGATCCCTGCTGAGCAGGGAGCCCAGTGCAGGACTTGATCCCAGGACCCTGGGATCATGACCTGAGCTGAAGGCAGACACTTAACTGATTGAGCCACCCAGGGATCCCTATAAACTGTTTGCTAACTATCTGTCAGTGATACGTTATAAGAATTTTTCTATGACCATAAATATTAAAAAATTGTTAATAACTATATCAAAGACTTTTAACCAACTTTCTATTGCTAGTGATTTAGATTTTTTTAAAAAAAGATTTCATTTATTTATTTGACAGAAAGAAACACAGCTAGACAGGGAACACAAGCAGGGGGAGTGAGAGAGGGAGAAGCAGGCTTCCTGCCGAGCCGGGAGCCCAACGCAGGACTTGATCCCGGAACTCCAGGATCATGACCTGAGCAGAAGGCAGACGCTTAACCAACTGAGCCACCCAGGCATGCTTAGATTGTTTCTTGAATTTTAAATAATGATAAATATCCGTATGGTTAAACCCTTGAGCACATCTGTGATTATTTCCTTAGGATAAATTTCTAGAAGTGAATTATTGGATTAAAAGTTTACACATTTTAACGAGTTTGATAAATTTTGCCAAATTGCCTGCAGAAGATTTTTGCCAATTTTGCCTCCCTCCAGTAGAGAAGGAAAATGACCTTTTCTTTAATTTTTAACAAAGTTGTTTAGAATTAAAGAAATCTTACTATTGTGGAATAAATTATTTGTATTTCCAGAGATCCTTTACTATTGACCTTTTACTTTGGCAGCTGTTTGAAAGTTGTTTCCAATTTTTTTGCAAGTGAACTGACCAAATTCCCTTTACTGGAGATGTCTATACCATCCTTTTATTATTAATCATTTAAGCACATAAGTTTCTTTCATCCATGTAAACTAATTCTTGTTGATAATAATTCAAAAGTCAGCTCTACAAATCAAGAAGAGAAAGATCAATACTCCAAAAGGAAAAGGGAGGGAAACTATATAAATAGACAGTTTAGGAGAGAAAATGCAGTGGCTCTTAAACATATAAAAAGGTGTTTAATCTTATTATAATTAATGAAATGATAACTTCTCTTAATGTATGCTTCTATGAATCAGTGAGACCTAGGATCAACCATCCCGTTAAAAAAAAACGAACAAAGGAAATGCACAGATAGTTCATAGAACAGAAAATACACAAATAGCCTTGGAATATATGAAGAGATGCTTAAACTCACTCATAACCAAGAGAAAGGGAAATTAAAACTGCACTGTTTGATACATAGCCACCTGGCAAAAGTTACTAAGTTTGTTAACATGGTGTTTTTAAAGCTTTTTTTTTAAAGATTTTATTTATTTATTTGACAGGGAGAAACACAGCGAGAGAAGGAACACAAGCAGGGGGAGTGGCAGGGAGCCCAGTGTGGGGCTCGTTCCTGGCATCCTGGGTCTCCGGGACCATGACCTGAGCTGAAGGCAGTCACTTAACCAACCGAGCCACCCAGGCGCTCCGGTTAACATGGTGTTAATGATGGTGTAGGAAGATCAGCGGCTGCCGGGTCAGGCTTTATGGAGAACGGCTTGGCAATGTCTGTTAAACTGGAAACGCACAATGACTTTGATCAGCATTCCCACTTCCACAAATTTTATCCTACAGATCACCCATGGGCAAAAAGACGTGTGTGCCATGTTATTCACCGCAGAATAGCAAATAAATGCCCCTTAGGAGGGTTGTGTTTTTGTATATCGTACAATAGAACACTCATCCACTGTAAGAATGAGAAAGCTGTTCATATACTGATAAAGAACAACCATCAAGATATGTTAGAAACAAAAAAAGTCAAAAGGAGAATAGTGGACCATATGTTAACATTTAGGATAAAGAAGGGGTGGGAAGGTGGTGTTAGAGAATGTATGCATGTATTTGCTTGTATATTCCTGGACTATAGCTAGAAGGAGAGGCAGGCAGCTGGTAACAAATTTTTCTACTGGGAAAATCAGAGGAATGGAAGGCGGAAGGCTTTTGGAGTAAATCTCTGTGCCTTTTGAATTTTAGCCATATGAATATACCATGTGCTTGAAAAATAAATAAAAATTTAAAATAGATAAAAATCAAAACAGATAAATCAAAGAGAAAAAAGGAAACTGGGATCTACTCTTCATTTTACTGTTATGTTTTGTGACCACAGAGAAGTCTGTTTCTTTCTTTCTTTCTTTCTTTTTTTTAATTTGACAGAGAGAAACACAGCCAGAGAGGGAACACAAGCAGGGAGAGTGAGAGAGGGAGAAGCAGGCTTCCCGCCGAGCAGGGAGCCCGATGTAGGACTTGATCCCGGGTCTCCGGGATCATGACCTGAGCCGAAGGCAGTCGCTTAACCAACTGAGCCACCCAGGCGCCCCATTTTTTTTTTGAGGGGCTCTCCCAGCATATAATATATAAATAAATGAATATTTAATATTGAATATTCACAAAGGCTTTATAGAAAAATATGCAGGGTAAGGGGACAGGGAGGGATGGAGTTTGGGGCTGGGTACTGTTTGCATCAAAATGGTCAGGGAAGGAAGCTGTTTTCGAAATCCAGAAGCTCAGACTCTACCCCAGACATCCAGAATCGGAGTCTCCAGTATTACAGGATCTCCAGATAATGATTATGCATATAGAAGTTTGAGACACGCTGGTCTAGCTAATTCTTACTCATGGTCACTTTGAATCTGACCTCCTTCCAGAAGTCTTTTCTCACTCTACCTTTATTCTACCGACTCCACACTGAATGCCTTTCTCTGTCTCCCATTCTCCTATGTGTTTCCCTCCATTTTTTCCCCCCACATTAATAGTTCTCTGGATTCTTCTGTGACCCGCATCAGGGGACAGGTACTGCTCAGCATAGGGGCTGGCAGTATGGAAGAGGTGCTCAATAAATGTTGCTTTACAAATGAGTAAATGAATGGGTGTCCCAGGCCAAATCAAAGTGTGTCTGTGCAGAAAAAAGAATTCAAAAGTCTACTTGAGATAATCAGTTTCTAGAAGATACTGATAATTCATATTAGAAACTTACTTGCATTTTATGTACTGCAGTGAAATCTTATCGGCGAGCTATTTTGGCATGACACTGTGAATTATCTTTTCCTACCTTTCTGATTTTAAAAATCTCTTCTGTCCTTTGAAGGTTTTACAGATGGGAACTCTTGGCACCTTCGTTTCCGCTGGTCTGGGGATGCTCCATCAGAACTCCTGAGGAAATTCAGAAACTATGAAATATGAAAAGTCCCTGCTCAATAGGAGACAGAGAAGGCAAGACCATCTCCTGTGCTGCCAGCAAAACTTTGTTTAAATCTTAAAAATGTTATGATTCTCTGTCATATTTGAATCGGTCAGTATGGATTGATTCCTCTATCCTTGATCACAGTGTGTTTTTAAATGGGAAAAATTTCAGACTAGTTTCTTTCAATATTTGAATACATTAAAGCTCTTAGATCCAAAGTTAGCTTGTATGGTGTGTATTTACCTCTTAATGTTATTTATAGAGCTCCATTTTAAAAAAGCTGTTTCTGCATTTAAATAATTCATTGATTATACCATGATCTCTCTTAGTGTTAGCTGTACAGAAATGTTCACTGACTCTTGACTTAAAATGAAATGTGAAATTACTTGTCTAAACCCCATAGAGTGAAATAAATAGCTTCCCAAAATTCACAATGAATTTCTAATTTAATTGTATTTTGAAAATAATTTGATTAGGTATTTCTATTTTAATTTTAATATTTATAAATTTAAAACATTATTATTTATTTGAGAAAACACATCCTTACAAGATTTCTTTTGTTATATATAGCAAGTGCTATATTTATAAACTGTGCTTTCACAATGAGAATAAGCCTGTTGGGTTGGAATTATTGATGGTCATGTGTAGTCTGTGATTATTTTTTATTTTATTTTATTTATTTATTTATAAAAAAGATTGTATTTATTTATTTGACAGAGAGATAGATCACAAGTAGGCAGAGAGGCAGGCAGAGAGAGAGAGAGGAGGAAGCAGGCTCCCTGCTGAAAAGAGAGCCCAATGTGGGCCTTGAAACCAGGACCCTGAGATCATGACCTGAGCCGAAGGCAGAGGCTTAACCACTGAGCTACCCAGGTGCCCTGTGATTATTTTTCAGTTTACAAACAAGTGAATGAAAAATTAAGAAGAAAAGCAATTTTATTTTATTTGTTTTTAAAGATTTTATTTATTTATTTGAGGACCCTGGGATCATGACCTGATCTGAAGGCAGATGCTTAACTAACTGAGCCACCCAGGGGTCTCTGTAGGCTCGCTCTTTTTTCAGAAGCCTCCCTTCTTGGCTTGTTGCCTTCTCAATGTTTCCTCACATGACCTTTCTGAGTACACAAACACCCCTGGTATTTCTCTTTCTTCTTGTGAGGATGCCAGTCATGTTGGATTAAGGCCCCACTTTAACAGCTTCCTTTGAACACATTCACCTCTCTAAAGACCTTATCTCCAAATAAGGTTACATTCTTAGGTGAGGGAGATTAGGACTTCAACATATGAGTTTTGGGGAATGCAACTTAGTCCATAACATAGACGGAAACTTTGTTTTTCCTTTTTTTTTTTTTGATGAAAACTTTTTTTTTAAAAGAATAAATACAACTGGGGAGAAGCAAGATGACAGAGGAGTAAGAGACCTAGATATCACCAGGTCCCAGGAGTTCAGATAGATGGTTATCAAACCAGTTGGAACACCTACAAACTCAACAGGAGATCAAAGGGAAAAAGAGCAGCAATTCTAGGAACAGAAAAATGACCACATTCTGGAAGGTAGGACACGTGGAGAAGTGAATTGGAGGTGACATTTGGGAAGAAAGACCATGGGTGGTGGCCGGCTCCCCTCCAGCAGTAGAGCAGCAGAGCACAAAATCGGAACTTAGCCCAGAGACTAAGTGGTGTGTGTGTGTGTGTGTGTGTGTGTGTGTGTGTGTGTGTGTAATCCTTGCTGGGACAGTGTGGTCTCAGGACCCACGGGGTCACAGAAGAACCCAGGGCGCCTGAGCATGGCAGAACTCCCAGGTGTTGGAGCGGGAAGCTGGCTGCAGAGATGGAGCCAAAGAGGGAGCTCTCAGCTTGGGCTTACCTTAAACTGTGATCCAAGGCACAATCGGGCCACTGCTCTTGAGAAGGGACCCCTCAAGTGGAAGATCTGGGGAGACCTCCATCCTTCCTCCACTGGGATGAGTGGCACCAGAGCAAACTGTAGGAATCTGCTGGGTTTGGAGACTCCAAATGGGGGCCGAGCGCCAGAGACAGAAACGCTTGGTTTCAGGCTCCGTGAGTGCAGAGGGTGGCCAGAGACCAGGAGACTGGCGTGACTGACTGCTTTTCTCTGGGGCGCACTGAGGAGGGGCGCTGATCTCTTAGCTCCTCTGGGCCAGAGACTGGGAGGCCACCGTCTTCATTCCCGTCCTCCAAAGCTGTATGGAAAGCTTTGAGGGAATAAAAGCTACTGAGAGCAAACCTAAGCAGACTGCATAGTCTGGCCTCTGGCCAGGGTGGGGCAATTCTGCCTCAGGCAAAGACATTTGAGAATCAGTACAATAGGCCCCTTCCCCAGAAGGTCAGCGAGAACATCAAGCCAAGACCAAGGTCACCAATCAGTGAGAATTGCAGAACTCAGAGTTAGGGGAATGTACCCCATAGAATTCACGGCTTTTCCCCTATGATTCTTTAGTCTTTCAAGGTTAAATTTTTTTAATTTTATTATTTCTTATTCTATTTTTTTTAAAGATTTTATTTATTTGACAGTAAGAAGCACAGCTAGAGAGGGAACATAAGCAGAGGGGAGAAGCAGGCTTCCCACCATGCAGGGAGCCCGATGTGGGGCTTGATCCTGGGTCTCCTGAGCTGAAGGCAGTCGCTTAACCAACTGAGCCAGCCAGGCGCCCCTCTTATTCTATTTTTAAATTTTCTTCTCTTTCCTATTTTAACATTTTTTTCCCAACTATTTTATCTGAGCAATTCTTTTTTTTTAAAAAAACTTAAGTTTTCAGTGTTTTAGTCATATTCTATCCCTTCATTGTATTTAAGTTTATTTTACATATATATACATATACATGTATATATATGCTTTTCTTTCTTTAAAACTTTGGGATACAGTTTCTTCTAATAGATAAAAATATACCCTAAATCTAGCGCATGGTTTTGTTCTAGTTTCCAGCCTTATCACATTCATTCCTTTTTTTCTTTCTTTTTTCCTTTTTCAACCAACTTCTTACCTTATCAATTTCTTTTTTTAGAACCTTTTAAAATTTTCATCTTTACAGTCATATTCCATCCCTTCATTGTGTATACCCTTATTTTTGTCCATACCTAGGTTTTTTCTTTAAAATTTTTGGAGGCAGTTTCTTCTAACAGACCAAAATACATGCAAAATCAAGTGTGTGGCTCTGTTTTATTCACCACTTTAATCATATATACATGGAGAGACATATAGATATAGATAGAAATATGATTTTTTCCCCTTTCTTCTCCCCCCAGTTTTGAGTCTCTTCTGATTTGGTTAGTGTATATTTTCCTGGGATCATTGCTACCCTTTTAGTATTTTGTTCTCTCATTCATCCATTCTTATCTGGATAAAATGACAAGGTGGAAAAACTCACCTCAAAAAAAAAGAATGAGAGGCAATACCAATTCAAATACATGGAGGCAAAAGAGTATCCTACTCAAGAATGAATGGGCCAACTAGGAAATTAAAGAAGAATTTAAAAAATTCATGGAAACAAATGAAAATGAAAACACAACTGTTCAAAATCTTTGGTACACAGCAAAGGCAGTCCTGAGAGGAAAGTATATAATAATACAAACCTTTCTCAAGAAATAAGAAACGTCTCAAGTATGCAACCTAACCCTACACCTAAGGGAGCTGGAGAAAGAACAGCAAAGAAAGCCTAAACCCAGCAAGGGAAGAGAAATAATAAAGACCAGATCAGAAATCAATGAAACAGAAACCAAAAGAACAGTAGAACAAATCAATGAAACTAGGAGTTGGTTCTTTGAAAGAATTAACAAGATTGATAAATCCCGGCCAGACTTATCAAAAAGGAAAGAGAAAGGACCCAAATTAATATAATCATGAATGAAAGAGGAGAGATCACAACCAACACCAAAGAAATACAAATGATTATAAGAACATATTTATGAGCAACTACACACTAGCAAATTTGACAATTTGGAAGAAATGGATGCATTCCTAGAGACATATAAACTAAAAAAGTTGAACCAGGAAGAAATAGAAAACTTGAACAGACCCATAACCAGTAAGGAGATTGAAGCAGTCATCAAAAATCTCCCAATAAACAAGAGCCCAAGGCCAGATGGCTTCCCAGGGGAATTCTACCAAACACTTAAAGAATTGATACATATTCTCCTGAAACTGTTCCAAAAAATAGAAATGAAACGAAAACTTCCAAACTATTTTATGAGGCCACCATTACCTTGATCCCAAAAGCAGACAAAGACCCCATCAAAAAGGAGAATTACAGACCAATATCCTTCATAAATAGGGATGCAAAAATTCTCACCAATATACTAGCTAATAAGATCCAACAGTATATTAAAAAGATTATTCACCATGACCAAGTGGGATTTATACCTGGGCTGCAATATTGGTTCAACATCACAAATCAATCAATGTGATACAGTACATTAATAAGAGAAAGAACAAGAACCATATGATCCCCTCAATAGATGCTGAAAAAGTGTTTGATAAAGTACAGCATCCTTTCTTGATCAAAACTCTTCACAATGTAGGGATAAAGGGTACATACCTCAATATCATGAAAGCCATCTATGAAAAACCCACAATGAATATCTTTCTCTTGGAGAAAAACTGAGAGCTTTTCCTATAAGGGGAGGAACATGGCAGGGCTGTCCACTATCACCACTGCTATTCAAGATAGCACTAGAAGTCCTAGCCTCAGCAACCAGAAAATAAAAAGAAATAAAAGGCATCCGAATTGGCAAAGAAGAAGTCAAACTCTCACTCTTTGCAGATGACATGATACTTTATGTGGAAAACCCCAAAGACTCCACTTCAAAACTGTTAGAACTCATATAGGCACTCAGGAAAGTGTGAGAATATAAAATCAATGCACAGAAATTAATTGCATTTCTATGTACCAAGAGCAAGACAGAAGAAAGAGAAATTAAGGAATTGATTCCATTTACAATTGCACCCAAAACCATAAGATACCTAGGAATAAACCTAACCAAAGAGGCAAAGAATCTGTACTCAGAAAACTATAAAGTACTCATGAAAGAAATTGAGGAAGACACAAAGAAATGAAAAAACGTTCCATGCTCATGGATTCGAAGAACAAATATTGTGAAAATGTCTATGCTACCTATAGCAAACTAGACATTTAATGCAATCCCTATCAAAATACCATCGATTTTTTTCAAAGAAATGGAACAAATAATCCCAAAATTTTTATGGAATGAGAAAAGACCCCGAATAGCCAGAGGAATGTTGAAAAAGAAAACCAAAGTTGGAGGCATGACAATGCCAGACTTCAAGCTCTATGACAGAGCTGTAATCATCAAGACAGTATGGTACTGGCAGTAGTCATACAAGACAGTATCAAACCGGGCCATTTCCTTACACCACACACAAAAATAGACTCAAAATGGATGAAAGACCTCAATGTAAAATAGGAATCCAAATTCTTGAAGAGAACAGAGGCAGCAACCGCTGTGACCTCAGTTGCAGCAACTTCTTCCTAGAAACATCGCCAAAGGTGAGGGAAGTAAAGAAAAAAATGAACTCTTGGGACTTCATCAAGATCAAAAGCTTTTGCACAGCAAAGGAATCAGTTAACAAAATTAAAAACCATTGGACAGAATGGGAGAAGGTATTTGGAAATGACATATCAGATAAAGGGCTAGTATCTAAAATCTATAAAGAACTTATCAAACTCAACACCCAAAGAACAAATAGTGCAATCAAGAAATGGGCAGAAGACATGAACAGACGTTTCTGCGATGAAGACATCCAAATGGCCAACAGACACATGAAAAAGTGCTCAACATCCCTCAGTATCAGGGGAATACAAATCAAAACCATAGTGAGATACCACCTCACACCAGTCAGAATGGCTGAAATTAACAAGTTCAGGAAATGACAGATGTTGGTGAGGATGAGAAGAAAGGGGAACCCTCCTACACTGTTGGTGGGAATGTAAGCTGGTGCAGCCACTCTGGAAAACAGTATGGAGATTCCTCAAAAAGCTGAAAATAGAGCTACCCTATGACCCAGCAGTTGCACTACTGGGTATTTACCGTAAAGATACAAATGTAGTGCATGTGCCCCTTCGGATCACTACATTTGTATCTTTAGGGTAAATACCCAGTACTGCTATGGAAAGACCTAGATGTCCACTGACAGATGAATGGATAAAGAAGATGTGAGATATCTATATATGGGGAAATACTATGCAGCTATCAAAAGAATGAAATCCTGTCATTTGCAACGATGTTGATGGAACTGGAGGGCGTTATCTTGAGCGAAATAAGTCAATCAGAGAAAGACAATTTTTCATATGATCTCTCTGATATGAAGAATTTGAGAGTCAGGGTGAGGGTAGTGGAGGGTAGGGAGGGAAAAATGAAACAAGATGGAACCAGGGACGGAGACAAACCATAAGAGACTCTTAATCTCAGGAAACAAACTGAGGGTTGCTGGAGGGTGGGTGGTGGAGCAAAGGGATAGGGTGGCTGGGTTATGGAAAAAATAAAAATTGATTAAAAAAAACCCCAAAACAATTTGTTTTGGTTCCCTTTTTTAATTTGAATTTTTACCTTTTTGTCAAATAAAAAATCAAGGCCAGCTGTCTAGAGAATTATTTCTATTAAAATTTTATTCCTTCAGTAAAATGTGATTTGGCATTGTTACCATATCTGCAAATTTTACTACAAAAATAGAAAAAAATATTTTTTTGAGACTTCTTTTAAATTTTATTGGAAAATAAAGTGTTTATTCAAAGAGCAAGAAAAGACTAAGGACTGGGTTGGCTCAGTTGTTTAAGTGCTCAACTCTTGATTTTGGTTCAGGTCATGATCTCAGAGTTGTGGGATCAAGCCCTGCATTGGGCTCTGTGCTGGGGGGTGGAGACTGCTTACAATTCTCTCTTCCTCTCCCTTCCCCACCCGTAAAAAAGAAAAAAAAAAAAGAAAGAAAGAAAGAAAGAGGGAGAGAGAAAGAGAGACGAAGGATCTGTGTGGGAATTGGTGTGAGGAGAAATAAATCTCAGGCTCAACCTCACGGGACATGGGGCTCTTCTCCACAGAGTTGGGGTCTTAGGGCCTGGTTGGGGGACCACTGGGTCTGGTAGAAGGTCAGAAAGCCATCACAGAGCACCAGGCCACAATGTAGAACAGGGACCAGGGGTCAACGTCTAAGCCTGTGCAGCCTTAGGAGCTCAAAAGATTCATCCTTGGGATAAAAAAAAAAAATAGAGCATGTTAAATTAATAAAACGAACTTTGCGTTACAATCGCCTGTCATAAGGCCTGTGTAGCCCAGGTGGGCCCTCAAATAAATACTATGTGGAATAAGAGAATTTTGGAATCTAAGAATCAAGGTTTAAATTTTTTCCCCCGTTTTTCACCAGACTGATTTACAGCGCAGATGACTTTAAGTGCCTGTGGAGGGGAAAACCACTCCCACTCCTACAGTCCACTTTGTTTTTATTACAGACGCATTTCCCAGCTGTTGACAAGATTGAGTCTAGCTCTCGTTTACTTTTCTCTCCCAAGATGGCCTGAAACCTCCAAATAAGAAATGAAAAATAGCTCTACTTCAATGTGGGTTTGTGATGGGTCATGTTCGATAGAGCACTTTTTGTACCTGATCCTACGTAACTTAGCAGGAGATCTTTTATTCTTTCTATTTTATTTTTTTTTAAGATTTTATTTATTTGACAGAGAGAAACACAGCCAGAGAGGGAACACAAGCAGGGGGAGTGAGAGAGGGAGAAGCAGGTTTCCCGCTGAGCAGGCAGCCCGATGTGGGACTCGATTCCAGGTCTCCGGGATCATGACCTGAGCTGAAGGCAGTTGCTTAACCAACTGAGCCACCCAGGCGCCCCAGGAGACCTTTTATTCTTAAACACTTACATACTTTCCCGAAATCAAAGTTTAAAAATGAGAGAACTGTGCTTTGATAATATACTTTTTCCCTTTGAATGAAAAATAAGGGGAAAACTGGACAAGTTTTCTTCAACAATTTTTTCGAATTCTCCAGTGTGTCCAGCATAACTATGTATTTATAAGAGCACATTTTAAAAGCCATTTATTTTTGAGTTATGGCTTAACTTCATGACCTAACAAACTGATGATGAAAAGATAATTTTATTATTGAGTTCTTACATCAGCTCCAAATGATGAAGATAATTCGTTTCTCTCATATTTGATATTGAATGATATTGAATGAATGAGTGAATGATAATGAATGAATGAAACACATTTCTTTCGAACATTATTATGTGATATTGCACTAGCATTTGTATAAGATATAAAAATGCTTAAGTCATGTTTATGTTCTCAAGTAGCTAAAAATCTAGTGAAATAAGACAGGCACATGAATATCTTATAGTTAACAGAAGCATTATCGAATTAGTTTAAAGAATGTAATTAAAAAATATTTTATTTATTTGATAGAGAGAAACACAGCGAGAGAGGGAACACAAGCAGGGGGAGTGAGAGAGGGAGAAGCAGGCTTCCCGCCGAGCGGAGCCTGATGCGGGACTCAATCCTGGGTCTCTGGGATCATGACCTGAGCAGAAGGCAGTCGCTTAACCAACTGAGCCACCCAGGCGCCCAAGAATGTAATGTGTTTAGAATATACCTGACATATAGTAAGCACTATGTGTTAGTTACTATTCCTACTAGATCATTAGGTCTGTAAGCTCTAGTGACTGAGCCACCCTGTTATTGTGTGTGAGATCTTGAAGAATAACAGAAGTGTGGCCTCTTCCCGGGACCTGTCCTCAGTTCCAATCCCCTGGTTCTCCATCTCAGAGGCGTCATTTCTTGTATGTCTTTTCTTGGATATCTGCATTTACAAACATACATGTATTTTTTAAAAGATTTTATTTACTTGAGAGAGAGAGAGAGAGAGAGCACACGAGCAGTGGGGAGGGGCAGAGGGAGAGAGAGAAGAAGACTCCTCGATGAACAGGGGCTTGATCCCAGGACCTGGATATCATGAACTGAGCTGCAGGCGGACACTTAACCAACTGAGCCACTCAGGCGCCCCCGTATTTCTCTTCTTTACATAGATGGTACCATACTATTTATAGTGTTGCACGCCTTCCATTTATTCAGTTGATAAATCTTGGAGCCTTTTCCATTTCAGAGCATGAGTGCTAACTTGTTCTTTTTATGTGCTTTATAACATTCCGTGGTGTGGATGAACCACACAGTTTATTTAACTTGTCCTCTATTCTATTTGATGCCTTTCAAGGTTATTTACATTTTTTTTTGCTCACAAATAGCACTGTAATGAATAGCTTTGTACATAGTATTTCTTGCATGTGAAGTACACGCGTAGGGTAAAAGCTAGCACTGGAATGGATCAAAGAGTACATACGTCCGTTTAGGATTTCATGACCACATTTTTAAACAAACAACTGATGAAAATTTGGCAAGTTTCAAAGATCTGAGGGTCATTGGATTGGAAAACCCCAAAATTAGTGTTTGTTCATTGAGATTGTTGCCTGTAGGTTTTTGTTTTGTTTTGTTTTAAAATCTAGACCGTATTTGTTGAGTAGCTCAGCTTGAAGCACTGTGTTTATGGGACAACTTACCCATCGCCTCCCCAGACCCCTGAGGTCAACGGGTGACCAAGATGTAAAGTAATAATAAAACCAGAGTATACTTTTCTTCCAGTAACTTCTCATGGAGCCAGGAAGAGAACAGAATGTTTTTTCGGTGTTAAGGCTTCCTGCTTTCTGGGTGTCCCAAGAGGCTGACGTGTAATTCTGAAATATTGTAGGTCCTTTAAGCCACAGGGCAATAGGCAACTCAGCAGACCAACTCTGGAAAACCCAGATAGAATTCACAATTTCCTGTGATCCCCAGCCATTTCCAGTCCTGAATGGATAGATTCCTGCCTGTCAAAAATATGCCCCTTGATGAGCAAATTAGAAATGCAAAAAGAAAAAGACTTGTAGCTATTTCTTGTAAAGAGCGAGCTGGATAAGGGGAAGATAACATTGTTTTCCTGCTTATGAATTTTCATATCCTTTCTGTGCCCAAATCTGATGGTGCTTACAAGATCAATCACAGCTCAAGTGACAATGACTAATGCAGTTATTGAGAGAGGGTCTTTAATTTCCTGGAGGCAAACACCATTACCCTCTCCCTCCACAGTGAGGACGAGGAGATGCCAGGCCCACTGGGAAGTCAGTGATGGAAGAAATTATCAAACTGATGCAATTACTGAGAAAATGATGAAATGTGTCACAACGAAAGGCTTCAGTTCCCTTCAATTTCAGGTTTTGTGATCCCCATCAGCTTGGCTGTGTCTGAAACATTATTACTTTTCAGCTGCCTGTGTCATCTTACCCTCATTGAGGGAGAAAATTCCGTAGTAGATAGCTCGTTCTCCTCCTTTCTCCTCCCATCCGGGGTCTTTCATTTCTTTGTTTTCACTTGGACAGTTTTTTGTATTAATTAGCTGCCCCCCCCCACCCCCAGTGAATGTTTTCACAGTGGAAGCTAGGTTAGCTGTATGGAGAACTAGATCTTTCTCTTGTTTTAACCTGGAGGATTTAGGAAAAATTGCTTGAGCTCTGGGATCCAGTTTGTTCTCCCTATGGCTGGAATGTCCCCTTTGCAGAACATTGGGGCTCCGCCCAGGACCAGGTCCAGAGCTGCCTGCTTTGGGCCTCCACTGGGAGCGGACAGTGGGGGACCCAGGGCGAGTGTGTGGTTGAGAAGTCGAGGACTAGTGCAAACAGGGAAACAGAGAAAGAGGATGAGTCTTCTTCATCCTCCTAATAGCTTGTTCTACCTTGCTTTTCTTTTTCTTTTTCTTTTTCTTTTTCTTTTCTTTTCTTTTTTTTTTTTTGTTGAGATTTTATTTATCTATGAGATAGAATGAGCACTAGGGAGGGCGGGGGGCAGAGAAACATTCCCTGCTGAGCGGGGATCACCTGGGCAGAGAAGGACAGGAGATTCTGTCAGGGTGAAGGATGCGTATGGGGGAGAGTGATGTGTCTCATACTAACTAAAAATGCTGTTTTAGAAATTCCATCAGTCCTTAAGCAATAAAAATGTGGCACTGAAAAATTTAGAAATAGGGACCTCTGGGTGGCTCAGTTGGTTAGGCCTCTGGCTCCGCTTGGGTCATGATCCCAGACTCCGGGGATCGAGTCCCAAACTGGGCTCCTTGCTCAGCGGGGAGCCTGCTTCTCCCTCTGTTTGTGCTCTCTCTCTCTGACAAAAAAATAAATACAATCTTTTTTTTTTTTTAAAGATTTTATTTATTTGACAGAGAGAAACACAGCCAGAGAGGGAACACAAGCAGGGGGAGCGAGAGAGGGAGGAGAAGCAGGCTTCCCACCGAGCAGGGCGCCGATGTGGGACTCGATCCCGGGTCTCCGGGATCATGACCTGAGCCGAAGGCAGTTGCTCAACCAACTGAGCCACCCAGGCGCCCCCTACAATCTTTAAAAAAAAGAAAAATTTGGAAATAAGAGCTGATGTGGGAAAAAAATACTGATGCGAATGCTGTTCATCAGATAATACTTAAAGAGAAGTGATTGGCTATGTGACCTGAGTCGAGTTCTTTACTTTTATTTCTTTTGAGTCCATTTCCTCTCATAAAATGAGGAGACACAAACCTCATTTTACTGAAAATTGTGAACTCAAATTGTGAACCCAAGCCAGACTGTTCTGGTTTTAATTTTTCTCTTCTGGTCTGAAGTCAAGGAAGCAGGGAGTCTCTGCATCAGGGCAAGGGCACTACACTGCAGACATCCATGGTGATTTCATCCTTGGTGAAAATATGTAGTTAAGAGGGGGCTCTGCAGGGAGCACTTCACCATCAGTATAACCTTGGGCAAGTTCACTAACCTCCCCGTGTCTCGGTTTCCTCATCAGTAAAATGGGATAGTAAATGCCTTGATGTAGGACACAAATATTAACTATGAAAAATATTAACTATTGGGGCACCTGGGTGGCTCAGTCGTTAAGGGACTGCCTTCAGCTCAGGTCCTGGAGACCCAGGATTGAGCCCCACATCAGGCTCCCTGCTCAGCGGGAAGCCTGCTTCTCCCTCTCTCACTCCCTCTGCTTGTGTTCCCTCACTAGCTGTGTTTCTGTCAAATAAATAAATAAAATCTTAAAAATATTAACTATTAATATATTAATATTTCCTTTGAGAAAGAAAATCAGAGAGTGACTAAAAGTTTTTTTCCATCACCTTCCCAAACTTTAGAACGGTGCTCCAGCATCACTCAGGAACTTGATACAAGTGCAGATTACTGGAGCCTATCTTAGATCTACTGAATCAGAATCCATGAGGGATAGGGTCCAGGACTCTGTTTGCAATCTCTCTGGAATATCCATGGGATCCTTATAGATGCTGAAGTTTGAGAATACTATTTTAGGATTTTGCTCCCTAAAGTGTGGTCTAAAGCCCAGAATCATCAGGATCACCTGGGAACTTATTAGACATGTAGAATTCGTTGCCCCATTCTGGATATGCTAAATGGCAATTTGTGTTTTAAGAAGGTCCCCAGGTATTTCTTTTTCTTTTTTTTTTTAAGATTTTATTTATTTGACAGAGAGAAACAAAGCCAGAGAGGGAACACAAGCAGGGGGAGTGAGAGAGGGAGAAGCAGGCCTCCCGCCGAGCAGGGAGCCCGATGCGGGACTCGATCCCGGGTCTCTGGAATCATGACCTGAGCCTAAGGCAGTCGCTTAACCAACTGAGCCACCCAGGCGCCCCTCCCCAGGTATTTCTATGCATGTTAAATCTTGAGAAGCACTGCCCTAGAACTGCATTTCTAATATAGGAGCCACCAGCCTTAAGTAGCTATTACAATGAA
Organism: Spilogale gracilis; assembly: GCA_004023965.1. Taxonomy (NCBI): domain Eukaryota; kingdom Metazoa; phylum Chordata; class Mammalia; order Carnivora; family Mephitidae; genus Spilogale; species Spilogale gracilis. Next base: position 48,245 of record PITA01005040.1, on the reverse strand, counting down.
AATTAAATTAGTTAAAATGAAATAATACTAGAGATGCAGTCCGTCAGTCACACTAGTCATGTTTCACATGCTCAATGGCCACATGTGGCTAGCGGTTACCGTATTGGACAGTATAGACTACAGAACATTTCTATCATCTCAGAAAGTTCTATTGGATAGTGCAGCTCTAGAATAATTATATATATCATATATATTTTAATATGTTTTAAATTTATTTTAATTTTTAATTTTATTATATATAGAGAGAGAAAGAGGTTTTTTTTTTTTTTTTTTTTTTTTTTTTGTAGCCGCAGAGCATCTAGATGGAGCAAATTGCCTGGGATAAGGGTGACAAACCAATATTTAAAAAAGCCAGACCGGTGAAGTAAATGAGTGAAGTATGTCCATTATAAGAGAACAAAGAGTACAAGCACGGTGGTAAGTGGCCAGTGAGCCTCAGCCTCTTGGCTGGGGCTGTGGTCGGGAGTTCTGGGGATTCCATGAACTGGGAAAGCATGTTCAGATCCGGCCAATGGTTACCATGGAAGAGGTTAGTCCTCAGCTCACTAGAGCGTTTTATTTTTGTTTAAGTGGGTAGAAATCTGGATTTTTATGTGGGTCTTCAGTTCTGGTTACTAAACAAACACCTGATCCAGCATTACCACCTGCTTTACCCTTGATGCTGTGTGCTGAAAATCAGGCTGTGTGGTGCCGCCTTGGGGAGATCAATTGTTTGCCTGATGAGATCCTCCTTTATTGTCTCTATTTCCTATTTCTTTTCTTCTTTCGATTTCATCTTTGCTTTCTCTTTCTTTTTGTTCTTTTCTTTTTCATCCTCTAATTTTTCTTTCCTTCGGCAGGTGTTTGTTGAATGCTCTATGCTGGGAACTGAGGATGCAAAGATGAACCAACATTGTCTCTCTGCCTCAGAGAGCCCACAGCTTAGTGACATGAGTTGAGGTAAAGATTGTGTAATTTGTGGGGTGCCCTATAGAGGTGTGTTCAAAGTCCTGTGGTTTGGTAAATAAAGGAGTAAATCAACTTTGTGGGGGGAGAGGTCAGATCGGTCTTCACACATGTGTGGACATTTGAGTTGGGTTTTGAAGGTTGTGCAGGAGTTCTCCATGCTGAGGAGCTGAGATAGGCATGGGAGAGAGTGTTTTTAGTGGGAGGAACACATTGGAGACTTGACAGTGCTTGGTGTGTTTGGAAAAAAAAAACCTTTTGGATAGCTGATGTATAAGGTATAAAAAGTTATTTACCAGACTTCCTTGTTCTCCACAGGTAGACACTTCCCACCACTATTTGGGCCACTTCTCCCTATCCCCAGGCTCTCCTCACCACAGTCTTGTGTCCCCTGGATCTAAATCTTCCTTTTGAATCTCCTCCCACCCCCTGCTATCTTTTTATTCCCTCTTCTCCCCTGCTTAGATCTCCCTCCATCCATTTAAAATTCAGAGTTCGGGGCGCCTGGGTGGCTCAGGCTCAGGTCATGATCCCGGAGTCCTGGGATCGAGCCCCACATCGGGCTCCCTGCTCGGCGGGAAGCCTGCTTCTCCCTCTTTCACTCCCCCTGCTTGTGTTCCCTCTCTGGCTGCGTTTCTCTCTGTCAAATAAATACATAAATAAAATCTTAAAAAAATTCAGAGTTTGCTTTATATATTCAAAATCATCCAGTGCTCAACTAACCAGAGGGAGAATAAAGATGCTGAGGTCGTTACCCCACCTCCTAGGAAGGTAGTTTAAATGTCAATGACTCTGAGAACCCTGTTTGGATCCTGATTCAAACTTAGTGTTGAAAAAAACTGGGACAATTTGTGAGATGATTGGAAATTTAAACACTAATTGGATATGAATAATTGATTTTTTAGGTATGATAATGATATTGTGGTTGTGTTAAAATAAGTCCTTATTTTTAGAGATGCATCAGATATTTATGGATGAAATGATAAGAAGTCTGATATTTGGTTGAAAATAATATAGGAGGAGAGGGAGTGGATGAGGTTCAGATGAGACAAGACTGGCTACGTATTTATAATTGTTGAACCCAGAAAATAGATACATAGGGTTCATTACACTAGACTCTATTTCTGTGTATGTTTGCATATGTATTATGTTTGAAATGCTCCATGTTACTGGTTGTATTGAGTCCTTCAAAAAGATGGTTAGAGGCGTCTGGGTGACTCAGTCGTAAGTGTCTGCTTTTGGCTCAGGTCAGGATCCCTGATCAGGCTCTCTGCTCAGCGGGAGGTCTGCTTCTCCCTCTCCCACTCCCCCTTCTCATGTTCCCTCTCTTGCTGTGTCTCTCTTTGTCAAATAAATAAATAAAATTTTTAAAAACAAAACAAAAACCAAAACAACCCCAAAATGAAATGTTAAAGTCCTAACTCCTATAACATCTGAATGTGACCTTATTTGGAAAATAGGGATTTTACACATGAAATCAAGCTAAATGGGTCATTAGAGTTGGTCCTAATCAATATGATTGGTGTATTTTTATAGGAAGGGGAAAACTTACACAGCCACTAATATTTGACAAGGAAGCATGCGAACTCAATGGGGAAAGGACTAATTCTTAGGAAACGGTGTTGGGAAAACAGGGTGACTGGGGTGCCTGGGTGGCTCAGTTGGTTGGGCAACTGCCTTCGGCTCAGTTCATGATCCCGGAGACCGCGGATTGAGCCCCACATCGGGCTCCCTGCTCGGCGGGAAGCCTGCTTCTCCCTCTCTCGCTCCCCCTGCCTGTGTTCCCTCTCTGGCTGTATTTCTCTCTGTCGAATAAATAAAATCTTAAAAACAAAACAAAAAAACCCAAAAAAACCACAGGGTGACTGCACGCAGAAGAATGAAAAGATATGTCTGTCTTACACACTCACAAAAATGAGCTCGAAATAAATTAAATATTTAAACATAAGATCTTCAACTGTGAAACTCCTAAAAGAGAATATAGGAAGAATACTCTTTAACATTGGTTTCGGCAATTATTATTTTTTTTTGGATAAGACACCAAACAGAAAGAACAGAGCCAAAAATAGTAACTGGGACTATATGAAACTAAAAAGGTTCTGCTCAGCAAAAGAATAAATAAATGAAAACACAACCTACAGAATGGGAGAAAATACTTGCAAGTCAATTCCTGATAGTGAGTTAATATCTGAAATATGTAAAGAACTCATAAAACTCAATAGCAAAAATTCAAATAGTCCTTTTTTTTAAATAAAGGTTTTGTTTATTTATTTGTCAGAGAGAGAGAAAGAAAGAAAGAAAGAGAGAGAGAGAATACAAGCAGGAGGAGGTGTAGACAGAGGGAGAAGTAGGTTCCCCGCGGAGCAGGGAGCCTGATATGGGACTCGATCCCAGGACCCTGGGATCACGACCCAAGCCAAGGGCAGACACTTGACTGACTGAGCCATCCAGGTGTCCCAACTCAAATAATCCTATTAAAAAGGGGTGGGGGAACTGAAGAGACAATTTTTCAAATAAGGCATATAAATGGCCAACAGGTAACATGAAAAAGTGGGCAGCATCACTGATCATTAGGGAAATGCAAATCAAAACCACAGTGAGACATCACTTCACATACCTTAGAAGGGCTATCATCAAAAAGACAATACAGTAACAAGTGTTGGTGAGGGTGTGGATAAAAGGGAACTCTTACATGTTCTTGGTGAGAATGTAAATTGGTACAACCACTATGGAAAACAGTACAGGGCTTCCTCAAGAAATTAAGAATAAAACTACCAGGGTACCTGGGTAGCTCAGTCAGTTAAGTGTCTGACTCTTGATTTTGGCTCAGGTCATGATCTCAGGGTTGTGAGATTGAGCCCCAAGTTGTGCATGCCCCACACCCCACCCTGCTTACACGTGCACTCTCTCTCTCTAAATAAATAAATAACACAAGATAAAACTAACATATGATCCAGCAACCCCTTGGTATATATCCAAATGAAATGGAAACAGGATCTCAAAGAGATATCTGCACTCCTATGTTTATTGCAACTTTATTCACAACAGCCAAGATATGGAAACAACCTGTCTATCAATAGATGACCGGATAAAGAAGTTATGATACACACACACACACACATACACTCACACACACACACACACTCACACACACAGGAATATTATTCAGTCACAAACGTGAAGGAGATCCTGCCCTTTACAACAACATGGATGGAACTTGAGGGTGTTATGTTAAGTAAAATAAGTCAGGCAAACGAGAGACAAATCCTGTGTGATATAATTCATATGTGGAATCCAAAAGAGCTGAACTCATAGAAACAGAGTAGAATAGAGTTTACTAGGGGCTGGGGGAAATGCGATGTTGGTCACAAGGTACAAACTTCCAGTTATGAGACAAGTAAGTTTGGAGGACTCTAATATATAGCCGGTAATTATAGTTAATAATACTGTATAGTATACTTGACAACTGTTAAGACAGTCGATCTTCAAAGTTCTCATCACAAGAAAGAAATGGCAATTATGTGACATGATGGAGGTTAAGTTAGCCAACACCATGGTGGTAATCTTTTTGCAACATATAGGTATAAAAAACCAACAAATTGTACACCTTAACTTTATGAAATGTAATATGTGAATTATAAACATATATATATCACATATATATGTCAGTTATAGACTGTATATATCTCCATAAAGATGTGGAGAAAGGGGGGTTTGGATGGACACACAGGGGCATGTCTCCTGACTGGCAGAGATGAAGACTGGAGAGATACAGGTGCAAGGCAGGGAATGCCAAGGATTAACGGCCAACACCAGAACCTAGAAAGAAACAAGGAAGAATTCTCCTTTCTAGCTTTTGGATGGAGCATGACCTTGTCTACACCCTGATTTCTAGGCTCTAGAACTGTGGGAGAATCAATTATGGTTGGGACAAGTCACCGAATTTGTGATTCTTTCTTGCCTCTCTGTTTCCTCTTCTATTATATCTTAATCTAAATACCTTCACTCTGTGTCTACCTTGGGCACAACACTCTGTTCCTTTGAATAAGGAGAACGACTCAGAACTGAAAGTCTAAGTGTGAAGTTGAGGTAGAAGTAAGGAAGGACAGGTTTTCAGAAAGCTAGAAAAAGGTGTAAAGCACCTTACAAATCTATGCTGCTTCATTAGGATCTTTGCATGCCCCAAGTAAGCCATGCCCCTCTCGGGGACGATTAGTTCCTTCTGCAGGCCTTAAGACCTATTTTTTGGTCTTGGCTATACCATTTTCTAACTTGGAGATGTGGGGGAAAGCTGTTAAATGCAAAAGACTTATTTTCTTCTCAGTAAAGTGAGGGGGTTGGGTTACACCAGGAAACCTTCCCTGTCTACCTTACACCGGCTCAGGTGCTTTCTCTCACCTGAATCAACCTGCTCCTACTGTAGCACGCATTATCCCATTTGTCACCAGTTATCATCTATCACTGCCACAGGACTTCGAACTCCTTGAGGCAGAGCCTCTCTTGTTCACCACTGGATCCCCTCGCCGAATCCCTGGCTTCTCACTTAGGCGATACACGACAGAAGTAGCATGCCACAACACTGTATTTATGGTAAATCTGCACAAACATGGTGTAGAGGGGTGCCCGGGTGGCTCAGTCGGTTAAGCATCTTCCTTTTGGCTCAGGGTCCTGGAATCAAGCCCTGGGTCGGCTCTCTGCTTCTCCCACACTCTCTCCCTCTTCCCCTCTTCCTGTGAAAGCTCTCTCAAATAAAAACAAAACAAAACAAAACAAAACAAAAAAAACACGTGTGGTAGACTTTCTTTTTCAGAGAGCCACAGAAGAAGGCATTTTTCTGCATGTATTTTTTTTTTTAAACCCTTCTCTGGACTCTGCCCACTCCCTCTGTTCCATATCCTCTTTGGGGAGCAGGGTCTGACATTCTCCCTCATCCTTTCTCCCCTTCTAGAGACTCCGCCTCACTGTCCAATGCCCGAAACTGTGCAGAGGATAACTAAGGTGCTTGCTGCAGTAGATCTCTTTTTTGAGTGTGTCAAGTTTGGTGCTTTTTAGTGATGAGAGTTAAGCCTTACAATTGGTTTCAGAGGGGAAACCAGAAAGAGACAGAGTACTATCGTGTTTAACAAGGACTTGAAGAAGGATTTTTCTTTGCTCAAGGGAAGGCATCAGAACAGCGGATATGCATGTACAGTGGAAGCCCTGAAGAAAAGTGAGCCGGAAAAAGCACTTCAAACACATGCAGGTTGGTTTCTGCGGTGCCTATGGAATGAGAGCTTTCTTCAGGAGCGATTGCATTTCAGGAACAAGAATTTCATGATGCAAAGTTACCATGTGAAGAATGTGTAATCTGTTATACAGTGATTTAGCAGAGTTATACATTAAGATGGGCATTTTGGTGGACTGACTTCGGACCACAGGACTACAACCTGCCTGGCTATTTCTCTATAAGGTGGTTTGTAGGATCGTTTCTACTCTAAATTTCTAAGCTTCTCTGAGTAGAATCTTTTCTATTCTTCTTTCAAAATAATTCAAAGTATGTTCTCCAGACTAAACATTAATGGAAGGTACGACAATGAAATGTAAGGATTTTGTTCTCCCAGCAATATATTTGCGTGGCCTCTAAGAAATTTTTCTTCAAAACTCTGAGGTCGAGTCACCATTCCTCAGATGGCCACAAGATGGCAGCTTTGGGCTAATAGTAAGAGAAAGATCCACCCAAAAAGCATTTGCTAGTTGCTGTGATGATGCAGAAAGACTCAAGGGCTGGTTGTTTCTTGGTTTCTTCATCTCCACAGTATGCTTCCCACGCTTTACAGAAGGCAGAGTTCTGGCTATCCCCGCTTGTTCCTCTGTCTCCGCTGTCCTCAGCTGCAGAGGCTGACCAATTGCATTTGGTCAATGGGGAGGTCCAGCCAGGGAGCAGAATGTGGAGAAGAATGAGCAGGTGCAGTTACCCCCTTGCAGGATCACCTTGCACCACTCGTGTCCCCTAAAGGGAGGTCACTTGCCTTTCTTTTCAGAACTTTTCTTCTGAGTCCCGGTGGCTGCTCCCTCTCCTCTTAAGAATGGCGAAAGCTTTTCTGTCCCTTGTGGTTTCTCTATATCCTCTCCATACCTTTGTAAATTGTTTATTAAACCCATATAGAAAAAGAAACCCATATAGAATTGTCCTAAATTGAGTGCATCTTCTGCTTCTCGCTGAGATAATGCCTGATACTATATTAACTATGCCTTTTAATTTTCTGTTTCTGATGCCTTAACCTATGAGACCTTACTAGCGCCTCCCATGGATAGCCAATTCCTAGAGACAAGGAAAAATTCACCTGCTCTTATGTCTCTTGTATGCGAACAAACCAATCCTGAGCCCACAACCCACCACCTCCTTTCTCAAGCTCTTACACTCAAGGCCACTATGCCCCGGCTGTCATCTGTCCTGGGGACAGGTACCAGACAAAAACAGACAGCCCCTGGGCTTCAAACCAGCCAAACCTACTTGCCTTGACTCACCTGCTCTTTTCTGCAGAATCCAAAATAAAGACTCTAACCCTGCCTGGGTGGCTCAGTCAGTTAATTGTCTGCCTTCGGCTCTTAGGATCCGGGAATTGAGTTCTGCATCAGGTTCTCTGCTCAGCTAGGAGCCTGCTTCTCCCTCCACCTCTAGCTTTTCCTGTTTGTGCTCATTCTCTCTCCCTCTCTGACAAATAAATAAAAACTTAAAAAAAAAAGTTGCCTCTGTGGCGTGGCATGGCCCCTCCTCTTGGGATTTGTGAGTAGTAGACTTCCCTTTCAGTGTCAGTGTCAGTCTTCTGATCTGTTGGCCTCTCCATACCTGAATAATAATAAAACCTACATTTTACTTATTTATTTAAAAATTATTTATTTGTTTTTAAATGGTCTCTCCACCCAGCGTGGAGCTCAAACTCACAGCCCTGAAATCAAGAGCCACAGGCTTCACCAACTGAGCCAGCCAGGTGCCAGCCAGGTGCCCCTAAAAACTACATTTTATTTTATTTTTTTATTTAAGATCAATTAGTCAACAGATAGTATATCATTAATCTCAGATGTAGATGTCCGTAAGTCATCGGTTGCATATAACACCCAGTGTCCATCCCATCATGGGGCCTCCTTACTGATATTCCATAGTGTATATGTACCTCATCATCTTCTTTTTTTTTTAATATTTTATTTATTTGACAGAGAGAGAGAGATCACAAGCAGGCAGAGAGGTAGACAGAGAGAGAGGAGGAAGCAGGCTCCCTGCTGAGCAGAGAGCCTGATGCGGGCCTCGATCCCAGGACCCTGAGATCATGACCTGAGCCGAAGGCAGAGGCTTTAACCCACTGAGCCACCCAGGCGCCTTAGAGCAGTTCCCTTTCACCCTGACGTCAGGTCTCTCCATGGTGGAGAATCGCGGAAAGGAAGATCTGTGGAACACTCCAGAAGGGAGCTGCGGAACAGGTTCTGCAGGACTTGATTTCTCTTTCCATGTTTCTCTTCTCCAGAGTCCTCTCACCCTCCCACCCTCCCACCCTCCTGTGCATCCCCGGGAGCCTGCTTTTTTTTTTTTTTTTTTTTTTTTTTTTTTTTTTAAGGATTATTTGACAGAGAGAAGGTAGCCCAATGCAGGGCTCGATGCATGGCTCGATCCTGGGACTCCAGAATCATGACCTGAGCCGAAGGCAGATCCTTAACGACGGATCTAGCCACCCAGGTGCCCCAGAACCTGCTTTGTCAATCCAACTGCACAAGATGCATGATCTTGAAGATTGCCCCTTCAGACCGTAACTTTTTCACTATTTTAGGATACAGAGCAATTCTCTACACATTGGCCTCAGTGTGCCAAGCAATTAAAGAGCCTCCCCTTAGAAGGCAGAGGAGGTTACAAATATGACACCAAAGTCTCCTTTCTCCCTAAATATTTCTATACTCACTTCTATTAATAAAAGATAAATCCTGCAGCTTCCCAGAATCCAAAGATTTTAAATGTAAACAGACTACAGTGAATTATTTGCAGATACAGATCTCTTCCCTTCCTCCTCCAAGTTCTTCTCCCAGTTTGTGGCATCCCGGTCCCAGAGCAGGACACGCCCACTCGGAATCAGCCTGATACTCCCTATCCTTCGCCACATCTACCTCTCCCACCAAGTCCAGATCAACATGACCTCTCACCTCCACCACTTCTCAGCCTTCTGTCTTCTACTCTTCCTCCCTTTCAATCTGTTGTCCATAAAACAAAATTCTCTTTAAAAATGCACATGTGATCTTATAACCCTCTTCCTGAAAACCCTGCTGGGGATTCCCATGTGCTCTGAACAATACAAACTTAAAATCCTTAGCATGAATCCGTGACTTCAATGATACAACCAGCATACCTCTCGGGCTTCTCCCATTCATTCTCTAGCCAGGTGTACTGTCCTTCCTTTTAGTTCCTTAAAGAGACCTCATTCTTTCGCAGCTTAGGAATTTTACACATTCCAATGCCATCTTCTTTAAATTGGTTAAGTCCCCTTCTTATATGGTTTCAGACCATTTTATTCTTTTTTTCCACAACACTATCAAACTATGTAATACATTAGAATGAATATTTGCTTGCCTTGTCCTTGTGTGTGAACATGTGTGTGGGTTGTAGGCGTGTGTATGCATTTAACCACTAGATCTCCTTATCTTGAACTTAGTGGGTCCTCAATCAATAATTCTGTTGAACAAAATTTGTGGTTGGGAAAGTCAGAGAAGGTCTCAGAATTCCTGAAGTAGTGGGAGATAGAGTCTCTAATGAGGGTGGGTAGACTCTGTTTTCCTGCGACTGTGGGAGATGAATCAAAACTGTGCCTGGAGAGATTGGTGCCCTGACTGTTATTTTGTTTTAACACATCATGTTCATTGTAAAGGAGTTTCATCTCCAGAGGTTTCATTAATGGAGACAGTGTTGGTAGTGAGGCAGTAGAAAAGGGGTTGAAAGGTTGGGCTGGCGGAGGACATGTGTAAACTTGTATTCCAAGTCCCCTCTGGTTTTGACAAGCCTCCCCCCCCGGCCCACTTTTGGAGATCTTGCTCTCCAGTGTGCCGTGTCCCCAAGAACACCTGATCTTAGGCCCTCTCTACACACTAGAATGCAAATGACTCATAGAGATAGCTAAGTCTTAGCCCCTGCAGAGTTAGAGAGACAGAAGTTCTGATACTGATATTTTCAGGTGATTTGTTCTATTTGAAGCACTGATGAAAAAAACTTAGAGCCTTCAGCTCTTGCTCTAATGACTAGTTTCCTTCCCAACCTACACAAAATTGATCAGTCAAGCTCACCCAAACGAACAGACTGGATGTCATGGGAAACGAGTCACTTCCATTTCCTTCCACTCTCCCCGACATCTATACATCTGTCTTAGGTCTGGGGACATGCTTTCGGGGATCGGACTCTGAGACCTAAAGGCAGGATGTGATAGAATTAGATTTACCTTCCCTGCTTTTGTCTGGCACTGAGCTTCTTGGGGGGCATGAGAGAGCAAGGCCAGGCCTCCTTCGACATCTCTAGGCCATTCAGGAGACTCCAATGATAGAGAACATGGCCCATAAGCTTTATAGTCTTTATACTCCCTGCTGATTGAGATCGGGGTAGAGAAGAGTCAGGAGTTGGTAAGCTCACTCAGGTCTGAAGTAGACACAGCCCCAGCCTGACTAGCTCATAAGTCCCATGATCCCATCCAAGGGATTTTAGAGTCTTTTGTTCCTTCATGCCACATTTGTCCCCAAAGACGTTTAGGAAATATGTTTCCCTCCCAGACATATTCATCTAAGACAAGATCCTCAGAGTATTTGTCCAGTGAGGGAACTTTAGACACAGTTTACCTGATAACACAAGTCATTCCAAGAGATGAGTATATATATAGTGTCCGTGTAAAAGGTACTAATCTTCCAGATGTTAAGACACATACATCAGTGGAGAGAGACCTAGTGTTTTAAAATAGTGTGTGTTAGAATGTTGGAGTACAGAAATGCCACGCTTACTTTTTGTACAAGACTCTGGTGCAGAGGTCAGGAAACTTTCTGTACGAGGTCAGCTAGTAAATACCTTAAGCTTTGTAGGCCACGTAGTTTCCATTCTAACTATTCAATTCTGCCTTTATAGCACAAAAAAAGGCCATAAAGAAGTGAGTGTGATCATGTTCCAATAAAACTTTATTTTCTAGGGCAGGCAGCAGGCTGGATTTGGTCCAGAGGCCAGAAGACTCACCCCAGTATAATAAAAAGGTCTTTCCAAGTTATAACTGTTTAGATATGATTAACTGGGACACTGTTAAGAGGCTAGTAAACATAGCTACTAAATCACAAGATTTCCATTGACATAAGATACTAAGAAAAGACATCAATAATATATACATGAAGCAAAACTGGGAGTGCATGTTTTCTAAGATCATTTTATCTCAGTACATCAGAAGAGCCCAGGACCTTCCAGAATCTTCTCCTGTACATTGGGTTTTTCTGTTCTACTCACCAAAGAGACTGATAGGGTGCAGATCCTCTTTCTGTAGTTCGCAACATAGGCTACTGCTCTGAAAAAAGAAATGCTCCCTATATATCTGCTGTTGTAAACAAAACCCTGCCCCTTAGGATGTGATTCGAATACACATTGGCAAATTTATTTGTGAAGTGCCTTGAGGGAGTGGGAAGAACAGGGGCTTTGAAGTCAGAGCCACCAGGCTTCGTGAATTTGTGTGTCATCCTTGTGCAGGCCCTATGGTTCCAATTTCACTATATGTGCTGCTGAAATGAACACCAGAGCCACCAGACTTCAAATCCAGGTTCCTTCCCTTTCTTGCTGTGTTACTTCAGGCAGGTAACCTAACCTCTCTGAGCCCCAGTTTCCTTATCTACTAAGTGATAATATTTATTACTTCTACTTCATTGTGCAGGAGTAACTGCCATTTTCTGAGCTCCAACCATAGGCCAGACACTGTGATAAGTACTTTACATAAATTACCTCCTTCAACCCTCAAAACAGGCCACAGCTAGTTTACTGCTGAGGAACAGAGGAAGAGATCTCATGCTGTGACTTCCTTTCCTCTTTACCCAGGTCCTTCATAAAGGTGCCTGGGATCGTACTGAGGAAGCCCCTGGACAGGAATAAAAAAGGCTGTTTAGTTCATGTTACTGGAGTGGAATTTTCTTTTTTTTTTTTTTTTTTTTTAAAGATTTTATTTATTTATTTGACAGAGAGAAACACAGCTAGAGAGGGAACACAAGCAGCGGGAGTGAAAGGGAGAAGCAGGCTTCCTGCCGAGCAGGAAGCCCGATGTGGGACTCGATCCCGGGTCTCCGGGATCATGACCTGAGCCGAAAGCAGTCGCCCAACCAACAGAGCCGCCCAGGCGCCCTGGAGTGGAATTTTCTATGCTTTATTGTCTCTCAGAACTGGATTATCACCCTGAACTGAGCAAGTTCCCTGGGAGTTGATGCACAAAGCTGCCCAGAGATGGCTCTGGTTGAGGTTGTGTTTAGGACTGTATGAGGTCCTTCTCTCGGAGGCATATTGTCACTTTGACACTCTGTCCTAGCTGGGCTTTTTTTAAATTTTTTAAAAAAATGTCTTTTGTAGTTCATTATTGGTTTTACAAATATAATTTCCCGGCCTGTGTTACATTCCTCCTTCCAACTCTAGTTCATGCCAATTTTTATTTTTTTAAAAATTTTATTTATATCTTTGACAGAGAGAGAGAGAGAGAGACAGTGAGAGAGGGAATACAAGCAGGGGGAGTGGGCAGAGTGAGAAGCAGGCTTTCTACCGAGCAGGGAGCCCGATGTGGGGCTCCATCTCAGGACCCCAGGATCATGACCTGAGCTGAAGGCAGACACTTAATGACTGAGGCACCCAGGTGCCCCCATAACAATTTTTAATTAAATCACATTGATGTGCTTATTGAATAGGTAGGATAGTCTCCTGGTTCAAAATCTTGACGGCTCCCTCCTCCCCTTGTCCTCCTGCCATGAATGTCTCCTTCCTGGACAACCAATGACCAGTTTCTCATCTTTTCTTTCTTTATACACATGCAAGAATATACACAGCTTTTTTACAAATATTAGCACACTATACCAAGTGTCCTGAAACTTCTTTTTTTATTTTAAAATATATCCTGCACATCTTTCTGTAGAAAAAGCTTTCTCAGGGTGCCTGGGTGGCTCAGTCATTAAGCGTCTGCCTTTGGTTCAGGTTGTGATCCTGGAGTCCTGGGATTGAGCCCCGCATCAGGGTCCTTTCTTGGCGGGGGGCGGGGTGGGAGGGCTGCTTCTCCCTCTCTCACTCCCCCTGCTTATGTTTCCTCTCTGTCTGTGTTTCTGTCAGATGAATAAATAAAATCTTTAAAAAAAGAAAAAGAAAAGAAAAAGCTTTCTCATTAAAAATGGCCTCTGCTACCTGAAATGCCCTCAGCAGCTGGAGCTCACTGCCTCAGAATAAAAGGACCATGGTTTATTTAACCAAATCCCTATTTATGATGATTAAAATTATTTCCAATCTTTTGATTTTACCAGAAAAAAAATGTGATTCAAGGAAAATCTTGTATCCATGACATTTTCGAAAACAGGGATCTCAGTCCCAGTCATCTACAGTCATGCAGAATGGAGAGGAGAAATCCGCCCTTTGTGCAGATATCAGAAATTGGGCATAAGAAATCACAGTGGTTGAGCAATTCTAAGAATATGATCTAACCTCAATAAAACTGAAAAGGATAACAAATAAAATAAAAGTGCAGTGTAAACAAATGCCCTAGAAAGAAAAAGGAAACTCTCCCCTCTGCTAATCTACTCCATTTCTATGGAAAAGCCAGGGCTGAGAGTGAAAGTGCCATTTACCTTTTATCATCTCAAATGAGTTAGTTCTTGGAAATAGTCTCTGTTCTTCCTCCTTCTCCTCTCTCTGTTCTTCTTTCCATATTCTACCAGAAACTCCTGGACTTCATGAATTTTTATTAACAATTCAAGATGCTTCAGTAATAATTCCTGACCACAGCCCCTACTGACTCAAATGGTCTTTGGGTGTAGTACTCACCACCTCTGGTCGTAAAAAGGACAGGGAAGACTGGATTACAAAGATTTCAGGTCTGGAAACTTCCCTGAAGAATATTGATAAGGCAAGAGAGTGACAGGAGAACCATGGGACCCATTCTCAGTTACTACTTCTACTTGCATAACCATTTAGGGGTGAGATGGAGGCCTTGAATTTTTTCAGTACCTACATTAATACAGCACAGTCCTCACTCCTTTGCAAGTCTGACTTGAGGGTGCATTCTTGTTAGAAATGAATTTATTTCTAAAATGCAGGCAAAGAGGTCCACAGACCCTCTTATCTCTTGCTTTTCTTGTTGTTGTTGCCATGGAGATCAGCTGATATATCGTTCAGATCTAGTTGTGACAATTTGATTTTCATTTGTATTCATCCAGGCTTGAAAAATGAACCACTGTTTTCTAACATGAATTAATATCAATACCACCTTCAAGTAGTACATCTTTCTAAATTATTCTTTGTTTCCTCCCAATGCTTTTTAAGCTTCACTTAAAAACAAAAACAGGGGCGTCTGGGTGGCTCAGTTGGTTAAGCGACTGCTTTCAGCTCAGGTCATGATCCTGGAGGCCCAGGATCGAGTCCCACATCGGGCTCCCTGCTCAGCGGGAAACCTGCTTCTCCCTCCCTCTCTCATTCCCCCTGCTTGTGTTCCCTCTCTCACTGTGTTTCTCTCTGTCAAATAAATAAATAAAAAATCTTTAAAAACAAAAAGAAAAACCCTCTCACCATTTTTCTCAAGACTGTCTCTTATAAAACATCCAGCCTGTTGCTAACTAGGCCATTAGTTCATATTTCAATTTCTTAGCGGTTCTGTTTTATTATCTATTATTATTACTACAGCATTTGAGAATTTCTCATTGGGGCAAATGTTTGGCCACCGGAAAAACGGATTTTCGTCTTTCTAGCTAAACCCCACCACACAGCTGTAACAGTTCCCAGTTCCGACCCTTCTGTAATGTCACAGATTCTGGGGAGTGTTAGTCACTTTCTAAACGTGATAAAAGTATCAGAAATGTATGTTTTATGCTTCTGTATTCATGAAAGATTTTAGTTGAAAGATGCTTTCCACACAGTGTTCTTTCTTAGAGTGAAGTATATGACACTTCCTTTATGCTTTCTACATATTTGAAAATGCTTCTGAAGGGATACCTACACCCTAATGTTTATAGCAGCAACGTCCACAATGGCCACACTGTGGAAAGAGCCCAGATGACCGCCGACAGATGAATGGATAAAGAAGATGAGGTATAGGGCACCTGAGTGGCTCAGTGGGTTAAAGCCTCTGCCTTTGGCTCAGGTCATGATCTCAGGGTCCTGGGATCAAGACCTGAGTTGGACTCTCGGCTCAGCAGGGAGCCTGTTTCCTCCAGCCTCTCTGCCTACTTGTGATCTCTCTTTTTTGTCAAATAAATAAATAACTTTTTTTTTTTTTTTTAAGAAACTGAACTGCTCTAAGGAGCTAGGAATCGGAGTTGTCCCATAGAGAAGAAGGTGCGGCAGGTGTTCGCTTCCTGGCTCAATCTACCCTTTCAGTGCTAGAAGACAAGGGAGTGGAAAAAAAGGTAAAAGAAGGAGAGGAAGAAATAAGAAAAAGGAAGACAATGGGAAGGGAGGGAGGGATACTTTGTCAGGGTTCTGTTCTCTCTCCTCCTAAATTAAAAACATTGAGAGAAGGATGCTATATATTAAATTAGCTCATACTAAAGCAAAGTTTAGTGACTCTCAAAAGGGAAATGGCTGTTGACCTCCTTCATCCTCTTTTTGGGGTATTCTTGGGGTGGAGTGTGGTTTTGTGTGCTTACTCAGATATTTATGCAGTCCTTCATCATAAATTTGAGTACTTTTTCTATACTAGGCAAGGGTCTGATGATGAGAGACACAATCTCTTTATATATTTGCAGGGAAATTAGCACTTAGTGGGAAGACAGACAAACAGATGAAATATTTCAATGTGATCCTTGCTATATAGGGAATAGGATTGAGCAGAAAGGATGGATTGAAGAAGTGAATGTGGTGAGTATATATGTTCAGCCATGTCTCAAGTGGGATGGGGGCTGTGAGGGGGAATTTACTTCAGGAACCACAGAAAACTATCCCCAGCATTGAAGTGTTAGGGAGCTCCATAAGAACACCTGGAAAGCATGGAGTGGGAGGGAGATTGTGAAAGGGGTGAAAGGGAGCAGAAAGGGGATGTGTATGGTCTCAAAGACTAACCTCACAATATTCCTTTATTATTAAAAAAAGACTAGTCAGTATATAAATTTTAGAAAATTCACTTAACCAAAGAAGTGTCTGTTAAAAATAATAAAATCCTCCCAAATTCCATTACCCAGAGATAAAAATTAATGCTAACATTTTGATTATTTCTTTGCAGTCCCCATTTAGTCATTTCCCCCCATTCTTGTCACAAAAATGACTCCATAAATAGTTGGACAAAAATGTGATCATAATATATATTGTTTTCCCATCTGTCCAACATTTTTCATTTGGCAAAACTGGGAAGGTCTTTTCATGTCATTAGTAGTGGCTACATGCAGTGTTCCATTCAGTGGATATATCTAGCATGGTATAGAAGTCAAATTTTTAAACATTCTTATTTCCCATTTCATGCAGTGGGGGAAATTGTTAAAGGTGATTCTGGGATTGAAGAAGTAGCATTAGCTTCGCCATCAGTTTTATTTTATTTTTTTTAAAGTTTTTATTTTAATTCCAGGATAGTCAATATACAATGTTATATCAGTTTCAGGTGTACAATGTAGTGATTCAACAGTTCCATACATCACCCTATGCTCATCATCTATTTAACCCATTCCCTCCTCCCCCTCAGTTTTAATATGATAGCTTGTTTGGGCTGGGATAGCCCCCAAAATTGCGCCAATATTTATCTTATTTTAATATTTATTGTGAACTTTCCTTTACATTGTGGAACAAGATTCTAAAACCGTTATCTTGCCGGTTAGGACAATGGAAGATTTTTCCCTTTAGTGTAAACAGAGTAGGTTTGCGGGGCTGACATTTACTAAGCTTTCCTTTAACACAATAGACTTCTTTGTATGTGAGCCATTTAGCGAGCAGGGAGGGAAACGCAGCAGTTAGAATAGTGATTATGATCTAATGCCATATATTAAAAGAAGAAAACAGAAATCACCTGTTTCCGCAGCGAGCAGGGTTCGAACCTGCGCGGGGAGACCCCATTGGATTTCAAGTCCAACGCCTTAACCACTCGGCCATCGCTGCCACGAGTGTGGAGACAACGCGGAGACACTTTAGTGCAATGACTGCGCGCAGGCGCGCTGAACCCACTAAAAGGCGGAGCCTACAAACTCCTCAGCTCGGTTCAGAAAGGCGTCAGAGGTTGACTGCTCAAGTTGTGTGAACTACGTCGTGGAAACGGAAAAATAACAGAAACTCCCTTAAGCAGTTTAAGTAAATTCCTTTAAGTAGAAGGTCTGGGAAACCCTTCCTTTCCCTGAGCTCCGAAAATCGCAGTTGCCCGGCTTCTGGCCGCTTCCCATGTTTTTGCCCTCCCACTTCCTTATTAGACAATCGAGATAGCTGTGACACAAAGACCTATCCCATTCGGTGCTGCGGGCCTGCGCTCTGGAAAATTTCTGCGTTTCCGTGAGGGTGTGCGTCGTCGGCTGCGTTCCGGCGTTGATCGCATCGTCTGGACCCCTCCTCTTTGTGTGCAATGGCGGGAGGCGGGAGGAGTGGGGTCGCTGCTTGTGACCTCGCCTGTCGCGAGCTTCTGCCTAAGCAGCCCTCTCTCATTTTTACCCCAAGGGTTCCTGGTGGAAGAAATCGGTCCCCAAGTATGGTCTCAGCTCTCTCAAGTGTTGAGGAGCATTGGACGTAGTTTGTGAACCAAGTTCTGCGCATTAGGTTTGCTTTCTACCTTTAATTTCCTCCCTTGGCGCTAGGGCCCCCCCCTTTTTTCTTTTACTTTTTTTCTTTTCTTTTTTTTTGAGTTACTTTGTTAAAGCTCTCAGAACCGGGTAGGTCGATACTATGCCTCCTGCCTCAGGGTTTGCGTTGCCCACTCCAGGGCGCACGCGCAGCTCCTTCCCCGCGCACGTGCGGGACACCCTGTTCTCCTCCCTCCCCTGCAGCCGTTCCTATCTGTTGATGCACGATTTGGTAACCACAGCAGTAATAACAACAACAAAGGCAGCCTTTTACTAAAGTTCTTTTTAAATTTAAACTTAAAATTCTAAAAGAGTTCCTGGAAAGAAAGGTCACCATCTATTTCATAGTGTTACAGGAAGGCAAAGCCTTGCCTTTTGGAAACCCGGATGTTAGGTGACCTCACTTTATATGTCAATTTTCTTGAGACTTTTCAGTGTCATTTCTTTTAACAAAATTATGGTGATTTCTAACCCTGTTTAGTGGCAGAAGCGGAACAAAATACTTAAGAATTAGAAGAAAAATTTTTATCTGGTTTGAAATTATTTTTAGAATTTTTATGTTTGTTTTTAATTTGGCAAAACTACATGTATGGTCCCAGTTTCTCTATGAATACTGTATAGAACAAAGTTACTCCCGACAATCCCAGACGTAAATCTTATCATATATGTGACCTTTATTTGGCACTTATCCAATAGAGACTATTTAAGAAGGAATAAATTTCTGTCCTTTAATCTTGTTCTTAGACTCTACATATCCTGTGAGATAACTTATCATTTAATTTTACTACTACATTAATTGTATCTTGATTTGGAAGTCTTTTTAAATTTTTTCTGTGCAGTGAAATGGTAATATTTACTGAAAGCTCTTTCTCTACCTTAACTTTTCCTTCTCTTCTTAGGAATAGCCCTCACTTGCTTAAAAGCTGGACAATAATGGGGATTGATTATGGTTAAAATAGTTTAACCAAAAAATCTACCCAGAAGGTTTCATGCTCATTTTTTTGGTTTAATTTTGAGAGGAAGAGAAGACTGCGAAGGAAAAGAATCTGTTACAAAGTTAGTGTGTATTTGGTGAAAAAAAAAGGAAATAAAATTTCTTTGCAAAATTTCAGAAGTGAACTAATTAACGTTTAATTTTCAGCTTATTTGAGTTAATGTAGGCTTTTCAAAAATGAAATTGCCTTTTCCCTGATTTATCATATTATGAAAATGAGCCAAGAGATCAAAATAATTATAGGTTTTCAGAAAGCGTGAGTTTATAAATGAATTCTTCCGAGGCAACCTTAGGTTTTTGCAATTTAATGCAATGTGTGGCAGGTAAGGGAAAAAGAAGCAAAATACATGTTTCCAACACAATTGTAACAAATGTATTATGACTCATGACAGTCCTTTGGTGATTCTTATTGCCTCTTCCTCTAAACTAACCCCAGATTCTTTTATGTGGTAGTTTTCACAAGCTAATTTGATATGGAAGGGAAATATCTGTGGCTTTCTCTAAAGACTTTTCTGGATGCCGCTTTCAAGGCAGAATACTAAGGAGGATGGGACATGTGTTTAGGAGCAGGTGGACTCTATAGCAATCAAAATATATTTTGAATTATTTTGGTGATTAAAAAATAAGTTTTAACATTGAAAGAGCCATTAAAGCTAGTCCAATCCCCCCTTTTACAGACAGGACACTGTGGCCCATGAATGGCTTACCCAAGGTCATGTAACTAATTTGTGGTAGATTCAAGACTGTAATTTGTTATATTAGCCCAGTGTTCTTACTAGACTTTAATGCCTTCATGTATTCTTTGGTAGTCTCTGGCCCACTGGCATGTGGATGAAGAAGTGTGTATATGGCAGTAGACAAAGTCTACTGAGTAGGGGAGAGCTGTGAGTTGAAATCTGAAGGCCTATGAGATGTCAACTACTGGATATATCATGGCTGGTGAGTTTTTTTGTTTTGTTTTGTTTTGTTGTTTTTTAATGCCGGTTCTCATCCTCTCAACTAATGATGACACTTCAGTTGGGCTTAAAGAAGATCACTCCTTCCCTAATGGATGCAGCCTTACTTCAGCTGTTAATCAAGGTATCCCACCCTCTTCTGGGCATGGGGTAAGCACGTGACTTATATTGGTTTTTTATTGCTGCATAACAAATTCCAAGTTTGGTGACTTAAAACAACATGAATTTATTATCTCACAGTTTCTGTATGTTAGGAATGTGGTAATGGGTATAGTCATGGGTTGACTGTGTCCTGCTCAGGATCTGACCAGATCTCAAGGTGGTGACTGGGAATTTGATTTTATCTAGGGCTTGGGGTCCTCTTCTAAGATCACTGGCTGTTGGCAGAATTCAGCTCCTGTGATTATAGCACTTTTTGCCTGCCAGTGCAGGATCATTCTCAGCTGCTAGAGGCTGTCCGTTATCATGTGGCCTTCTCAACAACATGATAGTTGGTTGTAGGTTAGTTCTTAAGGCCTTTGAAAGAATTACTCTCTACTTTACTATAGTGGAATTTTAGGTAATATGATGTAATTTCAGAAGTGTGTACACAAATCCAGCTTAAGTGAGGGGGATCATATAGGGTGTGTGGATCTTGGGAGCCATCTTAGAATCCTGCCTACCATGTGACTCAAGCTGGGCCAATCAGATCCTCTCTAAATCCCTGTTCTTTCTGTTATACAATTGTATTTATATGGACATCCCACATAAAACATATACATAGTAATCAATGAGAGGTGATCTGAGTCTGGTCTGGAAATTTCACCTTAGCTACCTTATGTGCTTTGTACCTCATTTGAAAGAAATAGAGTTGACAACAACTGCAGTATTAACCATTCATGGTTCTTGAATTTAATTCTGTACTAATTGCAGAATTACTGTACCTATCCATTTTGGACAAGATAGGTAAGAGAACTTAGTTCAGTTGGCTAAAAAGTTTACTAAGTTGTTGGCCACAAAACTCTCATGAAGGTTTAGGTAGTTAGTTTACAGTCATCATGAAAAATGATGGAAGTAATATGGAATTTCTGCATTGGAAATGACTGTATGTTTGAAGCCTAAGCAATTACTTGTGGTTACTTTGTGGTCATTATATTACTTACACGCATATGTTTGAGAGAGTCTAGAGATATATCCTACTCAGCACTAGAGCGACTTATTTATAAGATTTTCCTACTAATTGGTCCCCTAATGCTGTGCCAATTAAGAATTAAGAAGTAGAATCAAGACAAATGGAATATTCTTTTTCCTTTTTTTATTAGACTAGAACTTCATTGGTGGCATCAAGATTTTTAAAAATTATATTATACTTTAAAGTATGTAGAAATTGATACATTAATCATTTTAAAAAAGTTTTTATTTTAATTATCAGTGCTCATTATGACAAGGGCACTCCTTAATATGCATCACCTCTGGTCCCCCACCCTAGTTCTCTCTAGTTAGGAGTCTGTTTCTTGGTTTCTCTCTCCCTCTCTCTCTTTCTTCCCCCTTTTACTTATTTGTCTTGTTTCTTAAATTACATGAATGAAATCATATGGTGTTTGTTTTTCTATGACTTATTTCTTTTAGCATAATACTCTCTAGCTCCATTCATGTCATTAAAAGTGGCAAGATTTCTTTTTAATGGCAGAATAACATTCCATTGTATTTATATACCACATCTTCTTGGGGCACCTGGGTGGCTCAGTCAGTTGAGTTTCTGACTGTTGATTTTGGGTCAGGTCGTGGGATAAAGCTGTTTGTTGGGCTTCATGCTCATTGGGGAGTCTGTTTGGGATTCTCTCTTCCTCTGCGCCTCCCCCCATGCACTGTCACATATTTGTGCATGCGTTGTCTCTCTTTCAAATAAATGCTTTAAAAAACATATATCACATCTTTTTTATTCATTCATCAATTGATGGACATCTGGGCTGCTTCCATAATATGGCTATTGTAAATAATGCTGTTAACATAGAGGTGCATGTATCCCTTTGAATGAGTGTTTTTATATTGTTTTGGTGAATACCAGTAGTGTGATTGCTAGATTGTAGAGTAGGTCTATTTTAAACTTTTTGAGGAACCTCCACAGTTTTCTGGAGTAGCTGTATCAGTTTGTATTACCACCAAGTGTGTAAGAGGGTTTCTTTTTCTCCAAATCCTTGCCAACACTGTTGTTTCTTGTGCCTTTGATTTTTAGCTATTCTGACAGGTGTGAGGTCATATCTCATTATAGTTTTGATTTGCATTTCTCTGATGATAAGCAATGATGAGCATCACTTTTCACATGTTTGTTTGGCCATCTGGGTATCTTCTTTTGAGAAATGTCTTTTTATGTCTCCTGCCCATTTCCAATTGGATTATTTGATTTTTGGGTATTGAGGTTTTTAAGTTCTTTATATATTTTGGATACTAATTCTTTATCATATATGCCATTTGTAAATATCTTCTCTCATTCCATAGATTGCCTTTCAGTTTTGGTGACTGTTTCCTTTGCTTTGCAGCTTTTTATTTTGATGTAGCCCTAATAGTTTATTTTGCTTTTGTTTCCCTTGCCTCAGGGAACCTAACTAGAAAAAAGTTGCTGTGACCAATATCAGAGAATTACTGCCTCTGCTCTCTTCTGTGATTTTTATGGTTTCAGGTCTCACATTGGGTCTTTAATTCAATTTTAGTTTATTTTATGTTTGGTATAAGAAAGTGGTCCAATTTCATTCTTGTGCATGTAGCTGTCTGGTTTTCTCAATACTATTTGTTGAAGAGACTGTCTTTTCCCCACTGGATATTCTTTCCTGCTTTGTTGAAGATTAATTAACCATATAATTGTGGATTTATTTCTGGATTTTCTAATCTGTTCTGTTATGTGTCTGTTTTTGTGCCAGTATCATACTGTTTTGATCATTGCAGCTTTGCAATATAACTTGAAGTCTGGAATTGTGATGCCTCCAGCTTTGCTTTTCCTTTTCAAGATTGCTTTGTCTATTCAGGGTCTTTTGTGATTCCATACAAATTTTAGGATTGTTTGTTCTGGTTCTGTGAAAAAAGCTGTTGGTATTTGGTATTGCATTGAATGTGTAGATTGCTTTGGATAGTATAGACATTTTAATAATATTTTTCCAATCTATGAATATGGAACATCTTTCCATTTCTTTGTGTTGTCCTCAGTTTCTCTCATCAATCTTTTATAGTTTTCAGAGTACAGGTCTTTGGTTTGGCTTATTCCTCGTTATCTTATTATTTTGGTGTAGTTGTGAATGGGTTTGTTTATTTGATTTCTCTTTCTGCTGCTTCACTATTGGTGTATAGAAATGCAACAGATTTCTGCATGTTTATTTTGTATATTGCAACTTAACTGAATTTGTAAGTTCTAGCAGTTTTTTTGGTGGAGTCTTTCAGGTTTTCTAGATGTAGCATCACATTATCTGCTAATAGTGAAAGTTTTGCTTCTTTTTTTTTTTTTTTTAAAGATTTTTATTTATTTGACAGAGAGAAACACAGCCAGAGAGGGAACACAAGCAGGGGGAGTGAGAGAGGGAGAAGCAGGCTTCCCGCTGAGCAGGGAGCCCGATGTGGGGCTCGATCTCGAGTCTCCAGGATCATGACCTGAGTCGAAGGCAGTCGCTTAACCAACTGAGCCACCCAGGCGCCCCAGTTTTGCTTCTTCTTGACAGATTTGGATGCCTTTTCTTTTTCTTGTCTGACTGCTGTGACTAGGACTTTTCGTGTTAAGTTGAATAAAAGTGCCAAGAGTGGACTTCCTTGTTTTGTTCCTGATTTTAGGGGAAAGTCTGTCAGTTTTTCCCCATTGAGGATGATGTTGGCTGTGGGATTTTTATAGATGGCCTTTACTAGGTTGAGGTATGTTCCGTCTAAACAGGCCTTGTTGAGCGTTTTTATCATGAATAGATGTTTTGCTTTGTTAAATGCTTTTTCTGCATCTATTGAAATGATCATATGGTTCTTATTCTTTCCCTTATTAATGTGATATATCACATTGCTTTTGCAAGTATAAAATCATCTTTGCAACTCGGGAATAAATATCATTTCATCATAGCAAATGATTTTTTTCAGTGTATTGTTGAATTTGGGTTGCTAATTTTTAAAAAAGATTTTTTTTTATTTGACAGAGAGAGATAGAGAGAGAGGGAACACAAGCAGGGGGAGTAGGAGAGGGAGAAGCAGGCCTCCTGTCAATCATGACCTGAGCCCAAGGCAGATGCTTAACTACTGAGCCACCCAGATTCCCGGTTTGCTAATATTTTGTTGCGGATTTTTACATCTATGTTCATCAGAGATACGGGCCTGTAGTTCTCTTTTTTTGTGGTGTCTTTTCTGGTTTTGGTATGAGGGTGATGCTGGCTTCATAGAATGAATTTGGAAGTTTTCCTTCATTTTCTATGTTTTACAGTAGTTTGAGAAGTATAGGTATTAACTTCTTTAAATGTTTTATAGAATTCTCCTGTGAAGCCATCTGGTCCTGGACTTTTGTTTGTTGGGGGTGTTTTGATTACTGTTTCAGTTTCTTTGTTGATAATTGATCTGTTCAAGACTTGGAATTTGTTGGCAACTTGCCCTTGAGAGATGTTTTCCCAATTTGTATTTATGCCAAAAGTGTCTTAGTATTTGTATCTCTATACTCTAGACTTTCTTATGCCCAGGCTCTTATCATTCTTTTCAATATTTACAATAAGCAAGAAATAGTATCTTTTTTTTTATTGTTACTCATATTTTTTTTCCAATATTCCAAGATTCATTCCCCATTCCCCACCCCAGGGTCCATGCAATAGGTGCCCTCAGTACCCACCACCAGGCTCTCCCATCCCCTCACCCCCCTCCCTCCAAGTCCCTCAGTTTGTTTCTGTGTCCAAAGTCTCTCTTGTTTCATTTCTCTCCCTGATTTACCCTACTTCCCACTTACTTTCCTTCTCCACTGTCCTCCAGTGCACCGCAAGTAAGTGAAACCATGTGATACTTGACTTTCTCTACTTGGCTTATTTCACTCAGCATAATCTCTTCCAATCCAGTCCATGTTGCTACAAAAGTTGGATACTCATACTTTCTGATGGAGGCGTAGTATTCCATTGTATGTATGTACCACATCTTCTTTATCCATTCATCTGTTGAAGGGCACCTTGGCTCTTTCCACAGTTTGGCGATTGTGGCCATTGCTGCGATGAACATTGGGGAACATATGGCCCTTCTTTTCACTACGTCTGTATCTTTGGGGGTAAATGCCCAGTAGTGCAATTGCAGGGTCATAGGGTAGTTCTATTGTTAATTTTTAAAAGAATCTCCACACTGTTTTCCAAAGCGGCCGCACCAACTTGCATTCCCACCAACAGTGTAAGAGGGTTCCCCTTTCTCCGCAGCCTCTCCAACACTCGTTGTTCCCTGACTTGTTAATTTTGGCCATTCTGACTGGTGTAAGGTGGTATCTCAGTGTGGTTTTGATTTGGATTTCCCTGATAGCTAGTGACGCTGAACATTTTTTCATGTGTCTGTTAGCCGTTTGTATATCTTCTATGGAGAAGTGCCTCTTCATATCTCTTGCCCATTTTTTGATGTGTTCATCTTCTTTTTGGATGTTAAGTTTGAGTAGTTCTTTATAGATCTTGGATACCAGCCCTTTGTCTGTAGTGCCATTTGCAAATATCTTCTCCCATTCTGTGGGTTGCCTCTTTGTTTTGTTGACGGTTTCCTTTGCTGTATAGAAGGTTTTTATTTTGATAAAGTCCCAGAAGTTCATTTTTGCTTTTGTCCCCGGCTTTCTTTTGGGGTCCATTGGCATGAAAGATGGTCCTCCATCTCCTCACTTTCAATCTGGAGTGTCTTTAGATTCAAGATGAGTCTCTTGTAAACAGCATATGGATGGGTCCTGTCGTTTTATCCAGTCTGCAACCCTTTGTCTTTTTATTGGAGCATTTAGGCCATTCACATTGAGAGTGATTATTGATAGATACGTGTGTATTGACATCATGTTGCGTGTGAAGTTCATGTTTCTGTAGATTAGCTCTGTAAATTTCTGTTCTGTGTCACTCTTGGGTTCGTTTCTCCTTTATAGAACCCCTCTTAGTATTTCTTGTAGTGCTGGCTTGGTGGTTGCATAATCTTTTAGACTTTGGCGGTCCTGGAAGCTATTTATTTCTCCTTCCATTTTGAAAGTCAACCTTGCTGGATACATTATCCTTGGTTGCATATTTTTGTCATGTAACTTCCTGAATATGTCTTGCCAGCCCTTTCTGGCTTGCCAGGTTTCTGTGGAAAGGTCTGACGTTATTCTGATGGTCCTCCCTCTATAGGTAAGGGATCACTTTCCCGTAGCTGAATAGTATCTCTTTTTTGTTTTGATGATTTATTTAACTCTCGTGTTAATTATCTTTTAATGTAATAGGTAAAATCCCTCATACTATTTTCTTCTGCTAGATTGCTCACTTTTTTAGAAGATAGTTTTGAGTCCCTTTTTTTTTTTCCTTTGCATTTGTCCTTACTGGAACCTTGCCCTGGGTAGGTACTCAATTAAATTTTATATATTTGACTTGAATTCCCAGCAACGACAGATTCTTCAACTTACTTCCAGATTCAGAACAAGTAATATGATTGTTGGTCTTTCAGCCCATCTGTACACTCATTCTGACCATAGTCAGGTGTTTCATCTTCATGTGGTTCTTAGTTTCATATTAAAAAAAAAACCAGGAAAGTTAATCTGAATTAATTAGAATGTAGATTTAATATTTGAACAAAGGTTAAGTGAATTTTTAACTGATTTAATTGGTTGGTCAGAAAAAGAGAAAGGGAAAGGATTATTTAATAAGGTTTTAATTCTGTAAATGGGTATTACGTAGGGGATAGAAGGAACTGAAAGAGTTTCTGCACCTGGAAGAGTTCAAGCTAGGAATACTAAAAAGAATCTCAGTGTGGTTGTTATGAGACATTAAAATAAATTCTCTGGTGGAGGTTAAGTGTTTTCTGAAAATCTCCCTCTGAAGGGTCCAGGTGCAGCCTTTTCATGGAAAGAAAAACTATAAGTTCCTGAAGGATTGGGCCATGGCTTCTTTTATATTTTTAATTTCTTAAGACCAGAACCAAATTTACATTCTGGCCACTCTGGAGCTACCCAGAATGTTTACTTACAAGTGTTACTGAAACATTATTGGCAGTGTAGTAGGATGGAGAAAGTCCTGTTTTCCAGAATGCCTCTTAGGAAGAAAAGCATAAAATGGTAGGAGTACTGTGCCTAGTAGAGGGGGCATTTGTGGGGAACATGCTCCAGTAATTGGAGATGTTGCTAAAATCTTTTCTAAGGAAGATGTGTCTAATTATGTATTTCCCAAGGAAGGTAGTCCAGTTCTTATTTTGCTGTGTGGCAAGTACACATTTAGAGCCAGAATTGAATTGTTTTGAGCAATAGAAGAGAATGCATACCACCAGAAGTCCTTCTTATGGCTCCTCTCTAAGTGAAGAGCTTCTTTAATGCTGAATGAAGGCACTGAGGTGGGATATGGGAGGATAGACGATCTAGGAATTGGGGGTGAGTATTGAGGAATCCAGAATTCTATTATAGATGTATTATATTGGAAGCACCACATTCAAATTGATTTGATA
Organism: Spilogale gracilis; assembly: GCA_004023965.1. NCBI lineage: Eukaryota > Metazoa > Chordata > Mammalia > Carnivora > Mephitidae > Spilogale > Spilogale gracilis. Next base: position 20,774 of record PITA01005040.1, on the reverse strand, counting down.
CCATTAATATTGTGATTTGACCTCATACCCTTTTAGGAAAAATAAAATATGAATGGAATTATAATAGCAATTTTTCAATGAAATTTTACGTAGGCCCTTTATTTTTAAAAAAATTTAAAAAGATTTTATTTATTTGATGGCGAGAAACACAGCTAGAGAGGGAACAGAGCAGGGGGAGTGAGAGAGGGAGAAGCAGGCTTCCTGCCGAGCAGGGAGCCCAAAGCGGGGCTCAATCCCGGGACTCCAGGATCATGACCTGAGCTGAAGGCTAACAACTGAGCCACCCAGGAGCCCTGGCCACTTTATTTTTTAATCTCAGCTTTTCTAAGACCAAAATTTACTATTTTTTAATTAAAAAATTAAATAAACACTTGTGATACAGGTACATGGGAAACTCATTACAATTCTTTCTGCATTATTTAATATTTTCTTGTTGAAGAAGTACATATACTATATAGCAAATGGATTACATTTTTAGTTGTGTAATGGGCAGCAGGGGACTGTGAACCTGCTACTGTTATTATTTCCAAACATTTCCCCCATAAACACTGTTCCAGGTATGGTGTGTTTCCTGTGTGACTATTTAGGAGCTCATCTTATTTGCTCAATTCTATAATTTTAATGGAGTCTTTAGAGGAAGAGAAGGTAAGGCTGTGTTCAATGTCATCTTTAACCTAATTCTAAATATTTTCTCAATAAGTTATTTTGCAGTTCTAATACTCAGGTCTTCTATAGTTATACAAATGAAAAAATCATGAGAAAGTAATATGTTATGAGAGAGACAATATGTTAAAAGACATTTTATTTAATTTCATACTCTTTCTTGATTACAGAACTGCCGATTTTTGTGCTGTTCGCTCATTATGCAAGTAAATATATAGTAAGATTTAGGGCCATTCTGTTACTGATGAGCTCTGAAATGAATTACATTTTTTTAATCCTGAAACTGCATTTTTAATTAGGAAGTTTTGTCTATAAGAAAGGCTTACAACATGCAAAAATGACTTCTCAGTTTGGGTGAAATTAGTAAATGAAGTTTTTACTGATCAAGAGGATTAAGTCAAAATTGGTTGTAAGGATTATGATTTTTTTGTGATTTTTATGACACCTTTTTCCTAAGACCACATCCCATTTTTTTTTTTTTTTTTTTTTTTTTTTAAGATTTTATTTATTTATTTGACAGAGAGAAACACAGTGAGAGAGGGAACACAAGCAGGGGGAGTGAGAGAGGGAGAAGCAGGCCTCCCGCCAAGCAGGGAGCCCAATGTGGGGCTTGAACCCGGGTCTCCGGGTTCATGACCTGAGCCGAAGGCAGTCGCTTAACCAACTGAGCCACCCAGGCGCCCCAGACCACATCCCATTTAGATACTGAAACAAGATTTTAACTTAAATGACTAAGTATCCTCTTTACTCCTAAGCATGTTTTAATTTAAGCACATTTAGATAATTGTTTTATATAACCTAGTACTTTTTTTGATTTAAATTACATTTTTGTTTTTAAAATTTTTTATCTATTTTAGAGAGAGAGAGAGAGAGAGAGAGAGAGAGCATGTGTGTGAGTGCATGAGTGGAGGAAGGGCAGAGGGAGAAGCAGGTTCCCCGCCGAGCAGGGAGACTAATGCAGGGCTCAGTCACAGGACTCTGGGATCGTGACCTGAGCTGAAGACAGACACTGAACTGATTGAGCCACCCAGGCACCCCTGTTTGACTTTTAAAATACAAGCCCAATGGTTGGTATCATAGAAATCTGTAAATAAGTTTTTTCAATTAAGCTTTACTTTTTATCTGATGATACAAACATTTGTTAAAAACAAACTAGTATAGGGGCATCTGGGTGACTCAGTTAGTTAAGCATCTGACTCTTGGTTTTGGCTCAGGTCCTGGTCTCAGGTCATGAGATTGAGCCCCATGTAAGGCTTTGTGCTCAGTGCAGAATCTGCTTGAGATTCTCTCCCAGTCCCTCTTCCTTTCTTCCCCTCCCCCACTCATGCTCTGTCTCTCTAAAGTAAATAATAAAATCTTAAAAAAAAGCATAGTATAAAAGACAAATGCACTGTTAAGTTTATTGCAACTAAGTGTCCATCAATATATGACTGGATGAAGAAGATGTGGTACTATACAGAATGGAATATTACTCAGCCATAAAAAGAATGAAATCTTGCCATTTGTGACAACATGATGGACTTAAAGGGTATTGTGCTAAGTGAAATAAGTCAGATGGAGGAAGATGAACACCATATGATTTCACTTTTATGTGGAATCAGAAAAACAAGTGAACAAATAGCCACAACAAAGAGAAACAGCCTTAAAAATGTAGAGAACAAACAAATGGTTGCCAGAGGGGATGGGGTAGGGGGAATGGGTGAAATAGGTTAAGAAGTACAAACTTCCGGGTGCCTGGGTGGCTCAGTTGGTTAAGCGACTGCTTTTAGCTCAGGTCATGATCCCGGAGACCCGGGATCGAGCCCCACATCAGGCTGCCTGCTCGCAGGAAGCCTGTTTCTCCCTCTCTCACTCCCCCTGCTGTGTTCCCTCTCTGGCTGTGTTACTCTCTGTCAAATAAATAAAATCTTAAAAAAAGTACAAGCTTCCAGTTATAAGCAAGTCACAGGGGTGGAAATGTACAGCCTAGGGAATATAGTCAGTAATGTTGTAATAGGTGTTTCTTTTTTTTAATCAGAAAAATGGATTTATTTGGGAATAGCAGAGAATTGCACTTGCAATTTGGGACATGCAAGCTATTGCAAAGACAGGCAAGTCTAAAAAAGAAAGGGGTGTTATTTTATGAAGGACAGGTTGGAAGGCATTCTGAACCTAAGTTCACTGGAGAAAAGCAAGAGTTCAAGGTGATAACTGTTTCTCATTGGCTGAGTTACTAGGTTAGTGAATTTCTTATAGGAGACACAGTGTCCACTTTACCTGTTGGGGGCCGTAATCATGATTCTTTTTTTGTTGAGAATGCTTCTGTTGGGGTCTGTAGGTTATGATTCTTCCTGTTATTGACCTCGGGTGATAGAGAACATACATGACAGGTCCCCTATATTCCAATAGTTTTGTATAGTGACAGATGGTAACTACACTTAACATGATGAGAATTTTGTAATGTATGTAATTGTTGAACTATGATGTTGTATACCAGAAACTAATATATGTCAACTATACTTTAATAAAAAATCACCAAACTAGTATGACAAGATTTTTAATGAAAAAATAACATCCCCTACCCCCTGCTTCCCCTTCTCATGTCTTATTCTCCATATATGATAACCACCTTTAATTCTTATTATTTTTTATTCTGGTATTTAATTGCAGCTTTTTTTAAAAAAGATTTTATTTTTGAATAATCTCTACACCCAGTGTCGGGCTCAAATTCACAACCCTGAGATCAAGAGTCACATGCTCTATGAGCCAGCCAGGTACCTCTTAATTCTAGGGTTCTTTTTTTTTTCCCCTTAAGGTTTAATTTATTTGAGAGAGAGAGAAAGCATGAAAGGTGGGAGGGTTAGAAAGAGGGAGAAGCAGACTCCCCTCTGAACAGGTAACCCGATGTGGGACTCAATCCTGGGACTCCAGGATCATGACCTGAGCCAAAGACAGTTGCTTAACCTACTGAGCCACCCAGGTGCCCCAATTCTATTGTTCTAAACAAAATTCTTATACTACTATTTCTTGAATTTTTAGCTTGAGATGTTATCTCTTGATTTTTTTTTTACTATATAGCCCTCAGCTTTTAAAAAAAATCTCATCTTTTAAATTATATGATGATATTTGGTTCAAACAATATTCGTTGTTCATATTACTGTGATTATGTGATTATTATTCACTCATAGCTAAACGTATTATACTATAGCTAAGCATACTATACCAAGCATAGTATACCATGGTTACATTTCCTTTCTACTAGAATCTTTGTTTTCCCTGGGCATTAATGATTATATTATTTTTTATCTGCTTAATATTCTATAATTGTCACTAACTCATCTGTAAATTCTCTGACAGAACTATTAATCCCATTATACTTAAACATGTCAGATAATAGATTTCTTTCCCTCTCTCTTGCCATCTATTCTCCCCCCACTCCCTTTGTCTTTCCTACCATTCTTCTTTCCTTCCTTCCTTTTATCCAGTATCCCTTCTAGAGCCTTCTGTCCTCTGCTCTAATATGGACCAGTTGCTCTTAAACCAACTGCTCACCTGTCATATTGGGATCTTCCTTCAGTTCTGTCTGTAATGTATTTATTATTTTCTGGATCACATCTTCCTCTTTCATTGTTTACTTTCTCAGTTAGGAAGGGCAGGTACTATAGTAGCTTCCTCAGAAAGTGTGAACAAGAGGGGAGACACATCCTTCAACTTTGCATATGTGAAGATGTCTTTATTCATGCATGTGTTTGATAGTGTGGCTGTGTAAAAATTGTGGGTTGAATCAAAGTTTAATAAGATGTCAATATTCTTTTAAAATATTCCCAAGAAAAGGGCCAATGACGGCATAACTATTATTTATTTTGACAGATGCAAGCCATTTGAATTTGATATAAATAAAAGTAACCTGCTTAACTCTATCTTTTTTTTTTAAAGATTTTATTTATTTGACAGAGAGAAACACAGTGAGAGAGGGAACATAAGCAGGGGGAGCGAGAGAGGGAGAAGCAGGTTTCCCACCAAGCAGGGAGCCCGATGTGGGACTTGATTCCGGGTCTCCAGGATCATGACCTGAGCCAAAGGCATTCGCTTAACCAACTGAGCCACACAGGCGCCCCCAACTCTCTGCTTTTTAGCTCTAGTATATATAAAGTTTTACTTATAATTTCCTGATTTTTTTTTTTTACCCCCGGAATTATGAGCAATGTGTGAAGTTAGACAGGGACTGTCCTTTCAAAAGAGAAGGGAAAGTAAATGAAGAACCAAGTGAGTGGGGGACATCAATCAAATTAAATGCTTTTGGGAAATTATCAAAGTTATTTGGTCATTGTGTTTATACATAAGAAGTCCAACATTTTCAGTTTTTTTGGTAAAATGTCAGGGGCAAGACTCTTTTTTTTTCATTGACATATAATGTATTAAAGGATATAGGTCTGTGATTCATCAGTCTTAAACAATTCACAGCGCTCACCATAGCACATACCCTCCCCAGTGTCCATCATTCAGCCAGCCCATCCCTCCCCTCCCACTCCCCTCCAGCAACCTCAGTCTGTTTCCTGAGATTAAGAGTCTCTTATGGTTTGTCTCCCTCTCTGGTTCATCTTTCATCTTTCATTTTCCCTCCCTTCCCCTATGATCCTCTGTCTTGTCTCTCAAATTCCTCACATCACTGGGATCCTACGATAATTATCTTTCTCTGATTGACTTATTTTGCTTAGTATAACACCCTTTAGTTCCATCCACACCATTGCAAATGTCAGGAGTTCATTCTTTTTGATGGCTGCATAGTATTCTTCCGTGTGTGTGTGTGTGTGTGTGTGTGTGTGTGTGTGTGTGTGTGTGTACCACATCTTCTTTAGCCATTCTTCTGTTGATGGAAATCTAGGCTCTTTCCATAGTTTGGTTATTGTGGACATTGCTGCTATAAACATTGGGGTGCATGTGCCCCTTTGGATCACTACATTTGTATCTTTAGGGTAAATACCCAGTAGTGTGATTGCTGGGTCATAGGGTAGCTCTATTTTCAACTTTTTGAGGAATCTCCATACTGTTTTCCAGAGTGGCCACACCAGCTTGCATTCCTACCAACAGCTTAGGAGGGTTCCCCTTTCCCCACATCCTCGCCAACATCTATCATTTCCTGACTTGTTAATTTTAGCCACTCTGACTGGTGTGAGGTGGTATCTCATTGTGGTTTTGATTTGTATTTCCCTGATGCCAAGTGATGTTGAGCACTTTTTCATGTGTTTGTTGGCCATTTGGATGTCTTCTTTGCAGAAATGTCTGTTCATGTAGGAGCAAGAATCTTAAAAGGACTTGAGAACTGTGAAAGTTGTCTTTTGAAAATCCAACCTTTTATTTTGCTTTTATGTGTTTTTTAAAAAATTGAGGTGACATTGACATAAAATTAACCATTGTAAAGCAGACACTTCAGTGGCATTTAGTATATTTGCAGTATTGTGCAACCCTACCTCTGTGTATCTCCAAAGCATTTCATCACCCCAGAAGGACTGCCAACTCTTGATACTGATTCTTTTCTTAGAATACAAACTTGTATTTTAACTTTCATACTTGGTCTTAATATATCAGTAGTCACTTAGGAAATAAGCCAAATTATTATATTCCGACCATTATCTTCCTTCAAAATTACATTGTACACAGTTTTCTTACCAGAAAATCACAAAAGGATATTAATATGCTTTCTACCTATCATGTGTTTTAAATTACAGGGTAGAAGTTAAATTAGAACCGACACAGTATTCAAAAAATTAGATTGTCTTTATTGTTTTTGTTTTAGAATATTTATAAATGTACTGCCAAAGGACTTTGAAAATACAGGCTGGAGAATAAACACATCTCATCAAGAAATGGCTCATTTAACAAATAAGTCAGGAGATCATAACTGTTTCTATTTTTTCCCCACCAGCACATTATGCGCCCATTTGTCATATGCTGTAGGATGGTTGTCTTATCATTCTGTGATGGTGAGTCTCTTCTGAATAGAACTTAAAGTGAGTGGGGTTTCATGGAGAATAATTTCTGGTACGTTTAGAGAGGCAGTGAGAAAGAGGAGTAGGGAAAGTGCCAGAGACTACTTTTATCTTTTCATTCCTCCCTAAAACTCTATTTTTAAAATTTAGATTCCCTTCACATTCCTGCTTTTCTTATTAACAGGTATTTATTTTGTGACATTTAGAGATTAATAAGGAAACTTCTAAAGGAAGAAACATTTTGTCTGGAAAGCAGAGTCTTGCCAGCTTTTCACAGATTTGTCATGGATAGTAGTTAAGCCACATTTGTTTTCTCATTCTGTCAGATGGCCTATCTTTTGTTGTTGTTGTTTGTTTTGTTTTAGTGTGGAATAAAATACCACATAACAACAGGTAGATCTAAAAACACTAAGTACCAAACAGCATAATTATTAATAATTACAGAGTATAAACTAAAGAGAAAATAACAATATAAATAAAATGACAAATAAAGATCAAATTACATGTTGATTAAGTGTATGCGTATAAATACATCCATATGTCATAATTAGATGTAATTATTTAGATCAGTGGTTCTCAAAGTGCAGCTCCTAGACCAGCAGCATCGGCATCACCTGGGAGCTTGCTAGGAATGCAGTGTCTGGGGCTCTTGGGTAGCACAGTCATTGAGAATTGGACCCTTGGTTTTGGCTCAGGTCATGATTTCAGGGTTATTAGATCGAGCCCTGAGCTGGGCTCCGAGCTGAGCATGAGTCTGCTTAGGTTTCTCTCTCCCTCTCTCACTGCCCCTCCCCTCTGCATGCTTGCTGTCTCTCTTTCAATATAAGTAGTAATCTTAAAAAAAAAGAGGAAATGCTGTATCTATGTACTGATTCAGAATCTCTAGGGATGAGGTTTAACAGCCCTCTAAGTGGTTCTGATGCAGGACCCAATTGTAGTTGGAACCACCGTATTAGGTACTGATAGGGTGTCCTCTAGTGTTTCTGCCAAAATTGCATTTGACAAATCACTGGCCTAGAAATCCTGATGTAAAGGTAAAAATGAAAGAATATGTATATAAATTACCTTCTCTTGGGACTGTCAGTTAAGCATTAGACTCAATTTTGGCTCAGGTCATGATCTCGGGGCTCTAAAATCGAAGCCTGCGTTGCATTCTCTGCTGGGCATGGAGCCTACTTAAGATTCTTTCTTTCCCTCTCCCTCTCCCTCTGCTCCTCCCTCCTCTTAAAAAAAATTACCTTCTCTCAATCTCTCTCTCTCTCTCTTTAAAGCTTTTCTCTATTTGTCAGAGAAAGAGAGAGAATGTGTGAGCACAAGCAGGTGGAGCTGCAGGCAGTGGGAGAACCTGGGGAGCAAGAGGTAGAGGGAGAAACAGGTTCCCTACTGAGCAAGGATTCTGATGAGGGACTCAATCCGGAGATACTAGGAACATGAATGAGCCAAAGGTAGATGCTTAACTAACTGAACCACCCAGGCATCCCTCAGTATTTCTTTGAAGTCTTTTTTTTTCTGTGAATACTTCTGCAAATTTTAGAAAACATCTATATAATTTTAAATTTTGGTCCTTTTTGGACTTAACGTTATGGAAGAAGCATTGTCCATGCCATTAAAAATACTTGGTAAACATAATATTGTAAGTCTGTTTAGTAGTTCATAATTTCATCTTCTTATTTTCCACACTTGTACTGTGAAAAATTCTCCCTTAAGAGGGAAGGATGGGGGACCAGTGTTTTGCCTACTGTGTTATCTTTGTATTACTTAATAATATCTTGCTATATTGCCAAAGAGGCATAGACAAATTTTGTAAAACTCTAAAGCAGGCAGTAGTGGGTGCTTAAAGTGTTACTTTAGTAGAATTTTTGTTTTTCATTTCATGCCCCTTCATTACCTCAGTTTATTGGCCTCTGACTGCTCAGTGTCTCATTATCTGGTCCAGTTCTTTTTGTTGTTGCCTTTTTTTTTTTTTTAAGAGAGAGAGTGAGCAAGTGCACAAGTGTGGGTTGAAGGGAGGGGCAGAAGGAAAGAAAGAGAGAGAAAATCTTAACCAGGCTCCATGCTCAGTGATGAACTGATGCAGGCTTGATCTCACAACTCTGACATCATGACCCGGGTCGAAATCAAGAGTTGGATGCTTAACCAACTAAGTCTCCCAGCACCCCTCTGGCCTAGTCCTTTTTGACTCACTTTTTCCTTTAAATATCTTCAGTTTTTCACTGGTTCTATCTTGAAGCCTTTAAAGGCAGGAATTTTGGGGACTATAAGAAACAATTAAAGAAGATATCTTGGTTCTTGCCTTTAACCTCAGGATAGAGGTGCTTGCTTACTTGAGATCAGTGGTTAACAGAAGGTCTGTAGAGTCAGTTACGCCACATCTCCATGTATTAGCTTTGTGTCTTTGGCAAATAAATCCCTTTGAGCTTAGGTTTTCTCATCTAATAGTCTAATAATGTCTTATTTATTGTTGTGACCACTACATTCTATACAAGTTACAATTTATAGATGGAAGCATCACATTGTATGTGAAGTGCTAGCATAGTGTCTGGCATAACAAATCCTCAGTAACTATTAGCATTATAATTACAGGTACTATGCGTGCTTATTTAACTCTAGAACCATTTTCGTACAGTTTGGTGAGACTCCAGTTTTAGCCCTTAATTTTTGTGACTAATAGTTTTTACTGTTTACATTTCGTGTTAATGGAAAATTTGCTTTACTTTATCTCACAGTTAAATTTAACTGTTAAAGTGAAATTTTAAATTATTATGGGAAAAATGTTTTAAGAAGGTGTTATTTCAGATTCATATTTAATTTTTCCTTTTTTGGGATTGAAAATTCTTTCAGAGGAAGTTGTCTTGTATTTTTTTGTAAGTACTTGTATTTTCACTGTTTTTGTAATACTACAGAGTTCCTAGAAATTTGTGGGGAAAAACATATATTAGTGTACTGTTAATTATAAGCTCATTTAATGTTTCCTTTGGAATCTGTGAACTTGCTTAGTTCTTCTTTTTTTAAGATCTTATTTATTTGAGAGGGAGAGAGAGCACACAAGCAGGATGGGGGGCAAAGGGAGAAGACTCCCTGATAAGCAGGAAGCACATTGTGGGGCTTGATCCCAGGATTCTGGGATCATGACCCAAGCTAAAGACAGACACTTAACCGACTGAGTCACCCAGGCACACTGAACTTGCTTAGTTCTTAAGCATCATAACTCACAGTAACTAATTGAGAAAAGGAAGCATGATTGGGCTTTATTTTCATTTTGCATAGTTTTTGTGATTTTGTGCATGTTTATACTGAATTTGATAAACCTGTTTAACATGAGTTATTCATAATAAGTGATTATATTAATAGTGATTTGTTCTCTGCATGTGCTGAGAAGTGTGCAACATTTTGGCCTACTCAATTTATTCACTTAACCGATTGTTGCATGAGTATTAGTGCTGGGTACTATGATGCTAGGTGTGTAAGTATGAGTTAAGATACGGTAGAGTTCATTCTTTTGTAGAGAAATATGTAAACAGGTAGCTTCAATGCAGTGTGCTGAGTGGGATAATAGAGGTACGTAGAAAATGCTGTAGAAGGCTTTGGGTGGCACATTTAACATGGCATTCAACTTGGGTGGAGAGCAAGGAGGACTCGTTGATAGTGTGTGTAAGACCAGGCCATTGGGTAAGACTTGTCAAAGAAAGTAATATTTGATCTGACTTTGAAGCAAGGAAACAAGTTTAGCAGGGTGGTTCAGGCCAGTATGTCTGAGAGAAAGAGGGGGGCACTGTTGTCATTTTTAGATGACATAGGAATCAACTGAGAAATATAAAGTGAAGGAGAATTCTGCAAGATTTCCAGGTATGAGTTCAACTTACAAAAATGAACAGTATTTCTATACACTTGTCATAACCAGCTAGAATATATAATTAGAAAATTTGTTCACAATATAAAATATCTCTAAAATATCTAGCATATACAAAATCTAAATGGCAAAACTTTCAAATGCTAAAACAAAATTAGCTGAATAAATGGAGGGATATCCCATATTGGACAGGACAGTTTGATAAATGTTTGTCAATGTAAATGACAAACATTTAGTGAATGTAAAAATTAATTGCAATTCCAGTTAAAAGTTATAGTTGTATTTCTGAAGAATTTGATAAACTTTGTTAACTAAATCAGCCTTAAAAAAAAAGCAAAGGGTGGGGATTTCTCTGACTAAATAGTAAGACATATTAGAAAGCCTTAATGTTACATGTAGATCAGTTTAGCTTAGAGATTTTGAGACAGACCATGTATGTTAGCTGATTTTCATTGTTCACAGATTCTGTATTTGCGAACTCACCTACTTGCTAAAACTTGTTTCTAAACCTAAATCGATATTCACAGTGCTTCTGCAGTCATTCACTGCAGTATTTGAGTTGCCTGATGAGCGGGAGTGTGTTCCCAGCTGAAGAAGGCGATGTTCTCGTTTCAGTGCTCATGCTATAAATGTGTCCTATTTGTAGTCTGTGGAGAGCCAAGTTTCCTGCATTTTTGTGCGTTTTTATGGTGACCTCACTGTTTCAAATGTCCCCAGTGCATAGTCCCGAAGTGCTGTCTACTGTTCTTAAGCACAAGGAGGCGGTGATGTGCTTTATGGAAAAATTTGTGTCGGATAATTTCATTCAGACATGAATTACATAGTACTGTTAACTGAGATTTCAATGTTCATAATTAATGATATATATATTAAATAAAGTGTCTTTAAACAGACACACACATAAAACAAGGTACAAGTATTGATTGTACTGGAAATATTATGATGACAAATTCATGGAACTATATTTCTTTTAGGATCAATGGTTCAGTATTGCTAATTCAGTGTTTGTGGTGACTTTATTGCATAATTAACAAGAATCGACTGCCTACGTACATCAGTCAGAGTCTAATCAAGAAATCAGAAACCATACTAACAGGTTCAATAAAAATAATTCACCCTTTGGAAATGGCTCTTGTGTTGGAGGGCTAAAAACCAAAGGAAATCAGAGAAAACACCGTGGAAGAAGAAAGGGAAGAAGTTGGAGTTTTTGGAATTCTCAAGCATAGAGCAGGTCCTGGTGGAGCTGGGACTCAGTCATCTGAAGGGAGAGTACTGCCAGGATGGGGCTACAGAAGGATCACCTCTGGGAGTATAAAGGAACTGACCCTGCAAGAGCCATTGCTGATGGGATGAAGAACCATTGCTGGGTGGAGCCGTATGAATAGCTAGGAAACAGGAAGCAGGGAATTCTGTTTACTGTCTTGCTGTCCAGTGTCCTTGGAAGAACCTAACAGTAAGCCAACTGGCAGAAGAGAATAACTTTCTGAGTTCCAGCTCCAGTATCACAAAGCGAAGTATAGGAGCAGTACATTTGGACCCGTAGGACAATAGTTTAATATCCACCACAATATGAGATCTTAATATATAATGAATATAGCACTATAGGTTCTCACACATGAAGAAACATGCATAGCAGAGTGATTAATAGCACAGATTCTGGAATGAGATGGTTTAGATTTGAATTTGAATTATACTATTTACTGTGTGATCCTGGGCAAATTATGTAATCTGTGTGTACCACCACATGAGGGAAAGAGGTTCACTTCCCAGAAACACCTATATTGGACTGCTATATGAGCAAGAAACAAACCTACTTTGTCAAGCACTGAAATTTTGGGTTTGTTTGTTTTAATACATAATATTTTCCTATTCCCACAGTAGTATTTGTTGCAATGCTTTTTATGGTGGGGAGCTGAAAGCAAGTTGGGTGTCTATTTCAGTGAAAATAGAGAATTTAAGTATGGTGGATGCACAGGATGGAGATTTATACCATAATTAGAAGTGGAAAACACAGATACACAAATGAACTATAAAATCGTGGTGCTGAGAACCACATAGCTCATGAAACAATGAGATATATGATATGATGCCAGTGCCATGTAGGTGTATGAAAATATATTGATACAAAACAATACACATTTTTTTCCAGAACAGATTCAAACACAAAGATATACTTTGAGCCTATTAGACGGTTCTCAACGGATAAAAGAAAGTTACAAGAGGGACGTCTGGATGACTCAGTTGTTTAAGCATCTGACTTTTAATTTCAGCTAAGGTCATGATCTCAGGGTCGTGAGATTGAGCTCTGCATTGGCCTCCATGCTTGAAGCTGCTTGAGATTCTCTCCCTCTGCTCCTGCTTCTGCTCACGTGCCTTCTCTCTGTCTCTAAAAGAAAGAAAAAAATTTTTAAAGATTTATTCATTCATTTATTTGACAGAGAGAGAGAGGGAACACAAGCAGGGGGAGTGGGAGAGGGAGAAGCAGGCCTCCTGTTGAGCAGGGAGCCTAATTTGGGGCTCGATCCCAGGACCCTGGGATCATGGCAAAGGCATACACTTAACCATTGAGCCAGGCACCCCTAAAATAAATAAAATCTAAAAAAAAAAAAAAGAAAAAATAACAAGAGATGGGCTGTGCACAGACCAGTAGTGATAACTGCCATAAACTGATGGCGTTTAATTTATTCCATCTTCTTTTACCTGAGAATAAAAGAAAGATAAAAATCAAACCTATAATAGTACCAAAAGAAAAAATAAATTGGAATGAATTTAATGAAAAACGTAGAGCACACTAAGGAATAAAACTTCAAAGCTGTACTGACATGAATGAAAGATACCTTAAATATATAAAGATAGTCCTTGTTTTTCTGAAGTTCAGGTTTTCCTGAATTGTTCCATGTATTTAGTATAATCTTGAAATATTAATAGAATTTTCAGGAGCTGGATAAGCTGATTCTAAAGTTCATATGGAAATAAATATGTGTGAACAGTTGATAAAATTGTAAAAAGTAATAATGACTGACTAGTCCTGACAGATATTCAAATGGGAATGTATAAAAACAGCCTTTATAGAGCTATTGGTTTGTATTTGAAAAAGTTTAGTATTGCCTTATGAATCAACAGAATAGACACCCCTAAATATACACCTCTCTCTCTCTTTCTGTGTGTGTACATATACATGCATACATATACATATGAGTGTACAATATGATTAAAATAAGGAAGGAAGAATTGTTCAGAACATTATAAAATTATGTTGGGACACACACACACACACACACACACATATATATATATATATTTAGAGGAAAAAGAATTGAGTTCTGCCTCATTTCTTTCATAAGAATCGATTGCAGATGGGTAAAATGTAAACATCCAAAACTAGAAGTCCAAGAAGAAGGTTTAAGTACATTAAAAAATTAGAAGTACTGGACGCCTGAGTGGCTCAGTGGGTTAAAGCCTCTGCCTTCGGCTCAGGTCATGATCTCAGGGTCCTGGGATTGAGGCCTGCATCAGGTTCTCTGCTCAGCGGGGAGCCTGCTTCCTCCTCTCTCTCTGCCTGCTTCTCTGCCTAGTTGTGATCTCTCTCTCTCTGTCAAATAAATAAATAAAATTTTTAAAAATTTGGAAGTACTAAATGATTAGTTAGTACACATTGTCATCATTATCATCTTCATTATCTTGGAGTTGGGAATGTTACTCAACTAAGATCTAAAGTACAGGTCCAAAAAAAAAAAATAAAATAAAATAAAATACAGGTCCAGTAAGGGCAGGATTTGTATGTTGGATTGCATGGAAATTTTAAATTTCTGCCTAGTAAGAAACACCTTAAGTGATAGATTAACAGGAAAGATTGACAACATCTGTATAAGATGAACTAATTTCCTTTATATATATATAGGGCTTACAGTTAAATAAGAAAGCAGCCAATGGAAAAATAATAGAGAACAACAAAGCTTGTATGGGAAATGATATATAGATGGATTTTGCATACAAATGAAACAATCCAAAAATTACTCATAATTAGAGATATAAATTTTATTTTTTAAAAGACCACTTTTCATCAATCGGATTGGCAGAAATAAAAAGTTTTTTTTTTTAAAGATTTTATTTATTTATTTGTCAGAGGGAGAGAGAACAAGTAGAGAGAGTGGCAGGCAGAAGGAGAGGGAGAAGAAGACTCCTCGCTGAGCAGGGAGCCTGATGTGGGGCTGTATCCCAAGACCTTGGGATCACGACCTGAGCCAAAGTCAGACGCTTAAACTGCTTAACCGACTGAGCCACCCAGGCATCCCCAGAAATAGGTTTGATTATGTAGGCAGTTGGCTAGGATGTGGGAAAATGGACAGTCGTATGGATTGGTTGGAGAGTGTTTTAGGGGAAGCTCATTGAGGAAAAAAAGAGCACGATTTCTGTAGAAACCGGCCAGTACTCTGTGGCGTTAACCTCAGAGATAACAACTTAGATAAAAAAAATCTCATGTCTTTAGTATATTTGTATGCTTTAAACTGGAGATTGGTATTTGGAAGGATAGGGAGAACCCAGACTGGTAAAAAGCTTTGAATTCCAAATTAAAGAGTTTATAGTTTATTGTCTGAGCCCCCTGAAGACTTTGCATGCAGGGTAGTGAAGAAATCAGACTTGCTTAATTTAATTTAATTTAATTTTAATTTTACTTTACTTTGCTTTTATTTATTTTTTAATGTAGGCCCCATGCTCAGCATGGAGCCCCATGCAGGGCTTGAACTCACAACCCTGAACTCAAGAGCTGAGCTGAAATCAAAAGTCAGACACTTAACCAACTGAGCCACCTACGCATCTCCAGATTATATTTTAGAAAGAACTCTGATAGTAAATGTGGAGAATGGATTGATGGAGTTACGGTGTGGTGGAGGTCGTGATACATTGAGAAGACTAACACTTGAGAAATCACTTGTAAAACTATTGCAGTAGCTCAGATGACCATTGTCAAAGTTCTGGTTTGGGACAGTGGGGATGGGGAGAGGGAGGATTAAGAGTCAGTAGGATTTGTTGACTGACTGGGTAGGTGGGGAGAGGGAATGAACATGACTGTCTTCATGAAGTCAAAAAGGAATTGGAAGTTTTAAAGAGTTCTTAGAGTAATTCTGCTTGTTTTAGAGCTTGTAAGACTAATTCTACTCACTGTTGAGTAAGGTGCACCTATGTATCTACATTAAAACCTAAACATTTTAAGATTTGGGGGAATTAGGAGTGGCATGGGGCAGCGTTCTTTAGCCTTTTGCATTTCCTAGAAGCAATTTCTTTGTTTTCTTTCTTTCTTTTTTTAAAAGATTTTATTTATTTGACAGAGAGAGACACAGCAAGAGAGGGAACACAAGCAGGGGGAGTGGGAGAAGGAGAAGACGGCTTTCCACTGAGCAGGGAGCCCAATTTGGGGCTTGATTCCAAGACCCTGGGATCATGACTTGAGCTGAAGGCAGATGCTTAAGGACTAAGCCACCTAGGCGCACCCCCTTATTTCTTTTTTTAAAGATTTTATTTATTTATTTGACAGATATACAGAAAGAGAGGGAACACAAGCAGGGGGAGTGGGAGATGGAGAAGCATGTCTCCTGCCAGGCAGGGAGCCTGATGCGGGGCTCGATCCCAGGACCCTGGGATCACAATGCAACCAAAGGCAGATGCGTAATGATGGAGCCACCCAGGTGCCTCTCCTAGAACAAATTTGTAACACTGGTTTTGGAACAAGCTCCTCTCCTTGCCTTCTCTATCATCTCCTTCTCTCTCTATCTCCACATCCATCTGTGTCATCTCTATCTCCCGTCTCCATCTCTCTCAGCTCCATCACTGTCATCTCTGTCTTTGTCTCTATCATCTTCAGCATCTCCATCTCTATAATCTCTATCTCTGTTATCTCCACCTCCATTTCTATTATTTATGTCTCCCATCTCCATCTCCCATGCCCATTTCTGTCATCTCCATCTCCCTCAATTCCATCTTTGTCATCTCTGTCTTCCATCACCATCTCTATCCCACATCTCTCATCTCCCCGTTCTCATCTCCCATTTCCCATTCCCATCCCTTTGCTTATCATGGCTCTGTTAGAATATCAATTGTCACTTTTCTGTTCTGGATTTAGTCAGGTGACTCTGATGTGTGACAAATGATAACAGTGGGAGAAATAAGTGTCTTGTCCTTAGAGTATATTAGACCTTATTACATATCTTATTATATAAAAATTTAATGAATTAATATTTCTGTTAGGTGAGTGTATAGTTAAATGACTTATGCATACTATAAATCAGTTGTCTTTTTTAAAAAAAGATTTTATTTATTTATTTGACAGAGAGAAACACAGCTAGAGAGGGAACACAAGCAGGGGGAGTGAGAGAGGGAGAAGCAGGCTTCCTGCAGAGCAGGGAGCCTGATATGGGGCTCGATCTCAGGTCTCCGGGATCATGACCTGAGCCGAAGGCAGTCGCTTGACCAACTGAGCCACCCAGGCGCCCCAATAAATCAACTGTCTTATCAAATAGTATGCGCCCTGAGAAAGTAAAAAGTTGAAAATAGATTATAGTGGGAGTACAAATGATATAATTTTGTAAAAAATAGACTATGATTAATATGTATTACCTTTTTGTGTTTATGGAATTTTCATCCGACTCTGAGAGACTACATTATAATATATATTTAGAAACTTTCTAATTGCTAAAAATATACTTTCTGTACTTGGATTCAGTCTGATCATATTGGAAGCAGTTTACTTGTGGTATAGGACCAGGAGTAGCCTTGGGATTTGGTGATCTGTGACATAAATTCTGGGAAAGGTACTACCAGATACCCTTAAAAATGGAGTATGGGAGTATGGTGTTTCTCTTTGTCAGATCAATAAATGTTTAAAAAAATTCCCTTCTAAAAATGGGAGTATGGAAGGAAGGAAGTAGAAAACTGGAGTCTTGGCCAAAATTCTATACAATGAGTCCCTTAGTGCCTTCCCAAACATCAAGGCCTTTCAGTAGAATGGTAGGTGATGGGGAAGTTTTGATTTGTAGTTTTTGCCAGATTTTGTAGTGTAAATACTGATAACTATGGCTGTTCTCAAATTACCTGTGTGATGTCATTGAATGCAGAATTGGGAATAGATGCTCACAATCATCTCTTTTCACTTGTAGTACGTCTTAATCCACATTAGTGAGATGTCATTTACTAGGGCTTATCACCAGCAAATGGCCCTCATTTCCATCTGGACTCTGAATGATCCAGTTGAAGAGTACCATCCTGTTTCCTGGGCCCACTACTAATATAAATGGTTTGTCTTGGATTCTCCCCCAAAGAAAAAAGACTGGGACTTGTGTCTAGGTAGTTTATTTGGGTAGTAACTACAGATTACTACAGGGTGTGGGGATGAGAGCCTGGGCAGAGTGAGGAAAATAGGAAAGGATAATGTAGGATAAGCCTGCATTATCAAATTCACTGCTAAGCCCAGTTTGGGCTTGATGCCCCTTAGAATTCTCTTCCTAGGGGTCAACTAGAAGGAGCAATTGTCTACAAGTTGTTCTTGGCCCTCACTGGTTGTAGAATAATCCTGAGCACTCATTCTCCCAAATTTATATGGCTATGCACATACTTAGTGGGCTCCATGTATCCTCTGTGGCATTGGAGAAGCTGTGGGGCAGCCAGTGAAAGAAGTGAGATGTGACACTGGCAATGTGAGGGTTTTATGGCCCTACAGGAAGCATCTTCCACTACTGTCACTGGAATCAAAATGAGGTTGAATCTTGTGTGGGCAGGGCATCGGATGTATCGGACACAGTGATACTTGGTTTATAAAGTTTTAAAAGATAGACTACAAAGCATTTATGCACAATGAAGCTACTATTTCAGATCATAGATCTTGTGGAATTAGTTGTTTAAGAATTTTGGGGGCAAATGTAATTGTTTTTCTCCTTTTTTTCTTTTTTCTTTTTTTTTAAAAAAGTTTTATTTATTTAAGTAACTTCTACAGCCAGTGTGAGACTCAAACTCATGACCCTGAGATCACGAGTCACATGCTCTTCTGATTGAGCCAGTCAGGTAGCTGTCTTCTTTTTCTTCTTCTTTAAGTAGAACTCTGGATTATGTAGTGTTTTTGTGTCATAAGAAACCCATAGAAAGGATTTTAATAAAGTTCATAAACATTGGGGCGCCTGGGTGGCTCAGAAACTTAACCCTCTGCCTTCAGCTCAGGTCATGATATCAGAGTCCTGGGATCGAGGCCCACATCGGGCTCTCTTGCTCAGCAGGGAGTCTGTTTTCCCCTCTCTCTCTGCCTGCCGCTCTGCCTACCTGTGATCTCTTTTTCTCTGTGTGTGTCAAATAAATGAATAAAATCTTAAAAAAAAGTTCATAAACATTGAAAAGACATGAACAAGTTAGTTAATTTATTTAATGAATATTTAATATTAGGAATGGGCAAAAATAAACTTAATTTATGAAATCAAATCCTTTAAAAGGTCTTTATAGGTGTTTTATAAAGGATAAGGGATGATATAAAACAACTTTGATGAAATTTAGGCATTCATTATTTTTTATTTCTTTGAGAGAACATTCTAGAAGTTTTAGTGCTTCTACTACTTAGTCACAGGTCTTTGCTGTGGTTTCTTTGCATTTGGTAAAGGAATAAAGACAAAATATCTATGTAGTCTCAAAGCCACATCTCTAGGCCTCTTTCTCCTTGACATTTTCTTTTGAGATATCATCCTTATGTTATTTCCTTCTTTGATGTTGGTGGCTGTGAATTATTTGTGTATTGGATTGCCTTTAGGTACATGTAAAAATTCAGAGAGCAAAGAGGATAGCAAAAACTACATGACATGATTCATGCTTTGTCTTACCTTCTTTAGAAAAAGAGGAACTGAAACTAGAACTGGTCTAGTCTTACCAGAAAAGAATTCTCTCATGACCTCTTTTATCTATTACTCACCTTCCTTGTCACTCTTTTTCTCTGATCGTTTCCCAAACTAGTGAATAATCTGAGATCCTGTGAAATTCTGCTAGATGTAAGCCCTGGTACTGAATTTTAAAAATTTGGTTCTTAATGTTTGTCCTAGTTTCCAAGATTAAGTATTAATTTTGTGTGTGAATGAGAGGAAACAGTTGATACTGTTAATAGAAGTTTTAACTAATTTATTTAAAAAAGATTTTTATCTATCTATCTATCCATCTATCTATCTATCTATCTATTTATTTATTTTAGAGAGAGTCTGCATGGCTTGCATGAGCTAGGGGTGGGGGAGTCAGGGGCAGAGGCAGAGAATCTCAAGCAGACTATGCTCTGAGCCACAGAGCCGGACTCTGGGCTTGATCTCACAACTCTGAAGTCATCACTTAACCTGAAACCAAGAGTTGGATGCTTAACTGACTGAGCCACCCAGGTGCCCCAGAAGTTTCAACTTAAATTCACAGTTAGCAATCAGAATTAGAGAGGGTATGTGAGTCATGTTCTAGTTTTTAAGCTATTGAGATTTTCCTTATTTGTGAATCTGTGGTACTAATTAGGTCATTTAGTAAGTACCTTAAAATCTGTAATGGTTAGCTGCTGTTGCATGATTTCTGAGAAATTCCTGGTTTGCACATGATAAATGTTAATATATTTGATAACATATAATTCTAGTAATGGAACACTGAGTTCGAGCTCTCTCTCTTTTTTAAGATTTTATTTATTTATTTGACAGAGAGAAACACAGCTAGAGAAGGAACACAAGCAGGGGGAGGGAGAGAGGGAGAAGCAGGCTTCCCGCCGTGCAGGGAGCCCCATGTGTGGCTGGATCCCAGAACTTTGGGATCATGACCTGAGCCAAAGGCAGATGTTTAACTACTGAGCCACCCAGGCACCCCTGAACTCTTAAATTTGTTATTAAAAGGAGTAGTACACCCAAACAAGGATCATTCATATCCAGGGGCCATATAGTAAAGGTTCTGATTCTCTAGCTGACTAGCTGCGGTCAGTGAAGGTACCTGCTCTTAAGAATATATGATTTTCCAGTTCTTTAAGGTGTAATGAGAGTTGGTGTATTCGAGATTTTTCAATTTTTTTGAGTGAGGCTTGGATGGCTATGAATTCCCCCTTAGAACGGCCTTTGCTGTATCCCATAGGTTTTGGATCGATGTATCTTCATTCTCATTGGTTTCCATGAAGTGTTTCAGTTCTTCTTTAATTTCTTGGTTGATCCACATATTCCTGAGTAGGCTCGTCTTTAGCTTCCAAGTGTTTGATTTTCTCCTGAACTTTTTATGGTGATTGAGTTCCAGTTTCACGGCATTGTGGTCAG